>WOVY01013630.1:0-20316 GCA_013436015.1 Rhipicephalus annulatus
TCATCTCATTCATCATCATCACAGCCTGACTACGTCCACTGCAGGGCAAAGGCCTGTCCCATGTTCCGCCAGTTAACCTGGTCCTGTGCTTGCTGTTGCCAATTTATACCTGCAAACTTCTTAATTCTCATCTGCCACCTAACCTTCTGTCTCTCCCTACCCCGCTTCCCTTCCTGGGGAATCCAGTCAGTTACCCTTAATGACCAGCGGTTATCCGTCTACGCGCTACATGCCTGCCCATGTCCATTTTCTCTCCTTGATTTCAGCTATGATATCCTTAACCCCGTTTGTTCCCTAATCCACTCTGCTCTCTTCTTGTCTCTTAAGGTTACACCTTACTATTTTTCTTTCCATTGCTCGCTGCGTCGTCCTCAATTTAGCTGAACCCTCTTTGTAAGTCTCCAGGTTTCTGCTCCGTAGCTGAGTACCGGACAAGATACAGCTGTTATATACCTTCCTCTTAGGGATGGTGGCAATCTACCTGTCATAATTTGAGAGTGCTTGCCGAATGTGCTCCACCCCATTCTTATTCTTCTAGTTACTTATATCTCGTGGTTAGGCTCTGCGGTATTACCTGACCTAAGTAGACATAGTCTTTTACAACTTCAAGTGCACTACTTACCTATCTCGAAGCGCTGCTCCTTGCCGAAGGTTGTTGTACATTACTTTCGTTTTCTGCAGATTAGTTTCAAGACCCACCTTCTGCTCTCCTGTGTCTAACTCCGTAATCATGAGTTGCAATTCGTCCCCCGAGTTACTCAGCAATGCAATGTCATCGGCGAAGCGCAGGTTACTAAGGTATTCCTCATTGACTCTTATTCCCTAACTGTTCCCATTCTAGACTTCTGAAAACCTCCTGTAAGCACGCGGTAAATAGCATTGGGGAGACTGTGTCCCCCTGCCTTACACCCTTCTTGATTGGTATTCTGTTGCTTTCTTTATGAAGCACTATGGTAGCAGTTGATCCTCTGTAGGTTTTCTTCCAGAATGTTTATATATACTTCATCTACGCCCTGATTCCGCAGTGTTTGCATGACGGCTGATATATCTACTGAATCAAACGCCTTCTCGTAATCTATGAAGGCTATGTATAGTGGTTGGTTATACTCTGAGCATTTCTCTATTACCTGATTGATAGTATGAATGTGGTCAATTGTTGAGTAGCCTGTTCGAAATCCTGCTTGTTCCTTTGGTTGAGTGAATTCTAATGTTTTCTTTACTCTGTTAGCAATTACCTTTGTAAATAGCTTGTATACTACAGAGAGCAAGCTGATCGGCCTGTAATTCTTCAAGTCTTTGTCATCTCCTTTCTTATATATTAAGATGATGTTAGCGTTCTTCCAAGACTCTGTCCTCACTCTTCCCGTCAGGAGACACCTCGTAAACACGGTGGCTAGTTTTTCTAACACAATCTGTCCTCCATCTTTCAGCAGATCTGATGTTACCTGATCCTCACCAGCAGCTTTGCCCCTTTGCATGCTCTCCAAAGCTTTTTTTACTTCTTCTATCATTACTGTGGGGTGGTAATCTGGGTTACTGCTAGTTCTTATAGTATTAAGGTCGTGGTTGTCTCGGCTACTGTACAGATCTCTGTAAAACTCCTCCGCTATTTAACTATCCTATCCATATTGGTAGTTATTTTGCCTTCTTTGTCCCTTAGTGCATACATCCGACTTTTGCCTATCCCAAGTTTCCTCTTCAATGCTTTGACACTTCCTCCATTTTCAGAGCGTGTTCAATTCTCTCCATGTTATACCTTCTTACATCGCACACCTTACGTCTATTAATCAACTTGGAAAGCTCTGCCAGTTCTATTTGTTTGTTGTACTTGACACTTTCATGATTTGACGCTTCTCAATTAGGTTCTTCGTATCCTGGGAAAGCTTGCCAGTGTCCTGTCTAACTACCCTGCCTCCCAACTTCCACTGCACACTCCGTAATGATACTCGTCAGATTATAGTTCATTGTATCTACGCTAAGGTTGGTTCCCTCACTAAGAGCCGAGTACCTGTTCTGCAGCGACACTCTGAATTCCTGTACTTTCCCTCTCAGTGCTAGCTGATTGATTGGCTTCTTGCGTATCAGTTTCTGTCGTTCCTTCTTCAAGTCGAGGCGAATTCGAGACCGTACCATTCTATGGTCACTGCATCGTACCTTGCCAATCACTTCCACATCCTGCCGATTCCAGGGTGTGCACTCATTATAAAATCTATTTCGTTCTTGTTTTCGCCATTAGGGCTCCTCCATGTCCACTTGCGGTTTTCTCGTTTTCGGTAGAAGGTATTCAAAATCCGTAAATTATTGTTTCTGCGAATTCTACTAGTAGCTCTCCTCTGGCGTTTCTAGTACGATGCCTTAATCTCCTACTGCCTGGTCTCCAGCCCTGCTTCTTCCCTACCTTTGCATTAAAGTCGCCCATCACTATAGTATACTGTGTTTTTACCTTACTCATTGCCGATTCTACGTCTTCATAGAAGCTTTCAACTGAGCTTCAATCATGGCTGGATATAGGTGCGTAAGCCTGTACTACCTTCATCTTGTATCTTTTATTCAGTTTAATACGATACCTACCACCCTTTCATTAATGCTATAGTATTCCTCTATGTTGCCAGCTATGTTTCTGTGAATTAGGAACCCCACTTCCAGTTCTCTTCTGTCTGCCAAGCCCCTGTAGCAAAGGACGTGCCCATTCTGTAGCACCCGTATAGGCCTCATCTGTCCTCCTAACCTCACTGAGCCCATTATATCCCATTTAACCCCCTCTAGCTCCTCGAATAGTACAGCTAGGACTTCCCTCAGTAGATAAGGTTCTAGCGTTAAACGTTGCCAAGTTCAGGTTACAATGGTGGCCTGTCCGGATCCAGAGATTCTTAGCACCCTCTGCTGCGATGCAGATCTGACCGCCACCGTGGTCAGTTGCTTCGCAGCTGCTGGGGACTGAGGGCCGTGAGTTATTTGACGTAAGCATGTGGGAGGTAAGTGGCCAGAATACTGCACCAGGGTGGCCAATCTTTCTCTGGTGAGGGAGTGCGTTCTCGGCGGTGTTTGCCGGTGAGGCCGCACCCCAGGCCTCCTAATGCAGTTCCATCAACACGCGGATTTTTTTTAATCCGGTTGGGAACTGCGCGGTACCGTGATTTGAACCACAGACCTCTTGCATGCGAGGCGGATGCTCTAACCACTACGCCATCGCCGCAGTGCGCGATGGCCCACGTAAATAAGTTTGGTGCACAATGGCACGAATGGCACAGCTATTCCACCTGTAGGTTCTCGAATGTGTGCCTAAATTAAGACACATGGCTGTTGCCCCGCATTTCACCCCACTGGAAATCAAATTCGCCCCCTCACGTGGCAAAATCTCAGGCAATAAAATATCTGGCAGCTCAGATGACTGCCAACCAGCTGCGCCCACTGCCCAAAGCCCCTGCCCGCACACGAAGTTGTCAGCCGACACAGAGCTAGTGGAAGGTGAATCAAAGAATTACATATATAAGCATCAGAGAGTGCATGAAAGATTACAGTTGCAAATTAGAACAAATAAGTACAACAGCAGATAGGTGTTAAAGGGACACTAAAGTGAAACAATGACTTGGTCTTGACTGATATACTGTACTCTGAGAACTCAACTTTCACTCTCATAAGTTCATTGTTAGCGGAGAAAATCAAAGTTGAAGTTTCCTTTTTAAATTTCACACCAAAATCTCTGTGCTTGACTTAACAAATTTCAAAATGTGTGTTTCATATTTTCACGACATGGACTCAATGAAATTTTCTGAAACTTCGTATATCAGGTCTATGGCACTCACAGATAACAATGTACCTAATTATTACAGATTAGAAACTACATAGGACCAAGTATATGCCTTGAAAATCTATGACGTCACAATGTTTGGTGCGAGAAGATCAAAGTGGCATCTCCACCCGCATTTTCTCTTCGCACGTTTTTCTACTTACCAAGTGTCGCCTCACAGTAAGAATGGTGTTTTGGGGACTGTGAAATTTCACTTTACTAATACGCGAAAAATAATTCTTCTCTTTAGTGTCCCTTTAACATGGCTTGAAGACAGCCCACATTTTACAACTGAAATGTCAAAACCGGCAAAAAAGACAGATTTATTTCCCCACACACCTTGTCATTGCTGGTAGCAACATATGAGAGTACATCTTCTTTAAAGGGGTACTGACAATGATTTCAAAGCTGAGTTAACCCCACCATGCTGTATACATAAATGATCCAAAGCAGGTGTGAAGTTCATTAAATGCTGACATTTATTATAGACAATAAAGTCAATTTTCACATGGCTCACCTCCTGACAACAGCATTAAGTACAGTACCAATTCCGAGGACTTTATGCACCGTTATTGCTAGTTGTGATGAAGTCAAGTAATAAAACATACAAAATGGCCATGTGCACTTAGCTAATGGAGACACAGGGAGGAGTGGCCACGGAAATGTCACAACATCTTGTGCAAGCATATGACGTTAAGCATGTCACAGTAAGCGCATACCCTGTCATGATGCCAGAGTACGGTAGGAACCAAAAGTAACTTTTGAAAACATGTTGTAATTAATTTTTCAGGGTGCACCTGATGTCACGACACACAACACGGCAGCTTAGATGTTGTCGAGACAGTAAATAAACATTTTGATTGTGATAACTATGTCACTGAAGTATTATTGGGCCTCTGTGCATAAATGACAAAGGAATCAGCATGTGATGTGCTGATAACACTATGTGACATACAAAAAGTTCATGTCCCACCATGTTGGTGCTCTAACATGGCTGTTTCAATGGCGCCACTGCAAGCCAGCTAGGCTCTTGGCACCTTTGGCTTTTCATTTGACAAAGAAGAATTTCTCACGCCAGTACTCCTTTAAGGGCACACCATTATTTGTATTACATAACTATTGGTGTGTGTATGACATCACAACAAAATAAAAGCTAGTAAGTTACTTGCACCAAGCATTGCTTCAACGTGCCAGATAAACAGCAGATGAAGTGTGATAGTTGGAATGCTAACTAAGGGCACAGAGATATCTCTAAAATTAGTTTTTTCAGGTCAGTCTTTGTGCATAAATGACAAAGGAATCAGCATGTGATGTGCTGACAACACTACGTGACATAGAAAAGTTCATGTCCCACCACGTTGGTGCTCTAACATGGCCGCTTCAATGGTGCCACTGCAAGCCAGCTTGGCTCTTGGCGCCTTTGGCTTTTCATATGACAAAGAAAAATTTCTCACGTTAGTACTCCTTTAGGGGCACACCATTACTTGTGTAGCGCCATCATCATCATCATCATTTCTCAATCACCGCGCCGCGCCTCTCGCGCAGCGTATGATAGCTCGAGCTGCGCGAGAATGAGAACGAGCTGACACGCCTGGCGTGGCGGACGCTGGTAGCCGACGGGCTTCGCTTCAGGCCTGCAATAAAGTGGCGAGATCGGCACGGCCCCCATCGGCCGCCTTCGACGTCATCTCGCGTCTCCTCTTCTCATCGTCACTACATTGGTGACCCGGAGAACACGCCCTTCGCCGAGCGGCCCGCGGCCATGTTCCCCCAACTCTGCCCACCAGTGCCGCCGTACCAATCAACTTACCCCCAAGGTATGGTTTATGCAGCTCGACGCCGTTCTTGCGGTGAATGGCATCACGGACCAGCTGCTAATGCATGCCATTCTTCTCGACGCCCTACCGGTCGAGTTGCGCCATCTCGCTGCCACTTCAAGCACCAGCCCGCAGCCTTACGATTCCCTCTGCACTGCGGTGCTCGCCCGCAGCGGCAACACATACCGTCCGCTTCCGTTTACCCGCACCAGGCAGGTTTCCCCGGCGTCGCAGAGCAAGGTACGAACCGGTCCGCAGCCCTCCACTGACCGCTACCTCGGTACCCCGGCTTCGACTACTCCTCCTACCTCAGATCCAGTCGCACGAAGATCCAAATCTGCACCTGAGCACGACGACCAGGTAGACGACGCTCCCACTTCGACTGGTCTCAGCACCGAGAGAGGCGTCCCCTTGGAGCCCGCGAACGCAGGTCTGTCACTCGTGCCGGCCACATGCACGTCTTCCTCCACCCCAGACAACTCAGGCAGGTCAGTCTTCACGACGGCAACCTCGCCGCACGCCTTGGAGCCTGCCGCAACTACGGACATCGTCGTGCCTGCTATTCGCCCCCCAATCGTGGAGGCATCGCCGTCGACGATGTCCGAAGATGACTCTCAACTGGCCTTAACGCGCCATACGTCTTGCAGGCAGCCACTATCACCTACCTCAACGTCTCCCGCAGCTGAAGTTCCTGCCCGTGACATGCTACGACCGAACTTCCGGGATGCCTGCCGGACAGACCGCACGTTTTGTACCACCCATGCAGGCGGACAACCACCAGGCTGCCGCGACGAGCACGGGCACGCCATTCAACCCCCAGGCCACGACTTCTGGGCTCCACAACCATCCCTCGGAGCCTTTGACGCTGGACGGCAACTACCAGACGTGTGTTCGCAACGCGGGCTCGTTGGTGACACGAGCGACGACGCCCAATCCTACTGCCTGTCTACCACACTTGACAGCGCACAGAAGAAATCATCGCGTTCGCCGTAAAACACAACGTCCCCTTTTCAAGCGTCCTGCTATGCAGCCGTGCGTTGCAGCTTTGGCCTTCAAGACGGCGCAAACACCTACGAGGTTTTCCCGACGCAAGGGCCAACCACTTGCCGTGCACATGACTAGCCGCAATGCACGGCGTTTCCACATCCGTCGACTCGGCCACACCCCCCGGCATGCCGGTCGCAGTGCTACGCGGAGGCCGGTGTTTCATCGACAGAGACGTCCGCACCAGCACGACCGCGACGTTGCTCCTTGTCGACAGCAGGCTCGGCACCCTGTGCGCTGTTGGAGACCCCGCTGTGGCTGTGAAACTTCAGTGCTCGGTCATCATGGGTGCGTTCCGACCATTCACACTATTTCGCCCACATTACCGGCGCGAGCTCTTCAGCGCCTGTCCACAGCTCCAGCTGTGGGCACGTTTGTCAGCCGCGTCTACTCGAAACGGCGGGTGCGCATTCGAATGGTCCCGCCGCGTAATTGTGGGATGGACGTGTCTATGAACACAGCGACCCGGCACTTCCTTCTTCGTCCCTTGCGCTTCTCCCAGAGTCGCCCACCGGAGACACACTGCTTACGGATGGCCCATAAATGTTCACAAACTGGACTTCCTAAACGGACACCTTGCGGATTTTCGTTCATGTATATAGTCTCTTTCTTTTTCATATGTTTTCAAATCGCGCAAAGCGCTAGGGGGGGAGCCCTGTAGCGCCATCATCATCATCATCATTTCTCAATCACCGCGCCGCGCCTCTCGCGCAGCGTATGATAGCTCGAGCTGCGCGAGAATGAGAACGAGCTGACACGCCTGGCGTGGCGGACGCTAGTAGCCGACGGGCTTCGCTTCAGGCCTGCAATAAAGTGGCGAGATCGGCACGGCCCCATCGGCCGCCTTCGACGTCATCTCACGTCTCTTCTTCTCATCGTCACTACACTTGCATTACATAACTATTGGTGTGTGTATGACATCACAACAAAATAAAAGCTAGTAAGTTACTTGCATAAAGCATTGCTTCAACAGGCCAGCTAAACAGCAAATTAAGTGTGATAGTTGGAACGCTAACTATCAGAGATATCAGGGCACAGAGATATCTCTAAAATTAGTTTTTTCAGATCAGTCTAGCCTGCTGTACCAAACTAAGTTGGTAGGCAGTATAGCTTAAAAATTAAACTGTGTCCGGTACCAACAACTACTGTTTGTAAGTTTTATATAGATATGTGAATTTTAACCATATAGATATGTAAGTTTTAATTATACGGATATGTAAGTATTAATTACTTACTGTTGGGAGGCAAAATTTTATAAAAATATTTAGGCAGCAGCTATGAGTGCAATCTTTGTTCTCGACCGTGAACCAGTCCCAGTGAACCCTATGTCACCGGTGAATGACAACGTAAACGTCGCATAAAGTGCCACACGCTCTAAGCTTCTGTCTGCGAGTTCAAGCATGGTCACAGATTGTAGATATGCCAAGTACAGCGGAAACTTAACTGTATTCTGGCCACACAAAAAACTGAAAAACAAAAGCAGTTGCACGCCTCGACTGTCTAAATATACGGATTGCTTAAATTCGCATACTTGTTTGTCTTTCTAAAATTAGGCCAATCTTCGCCATACTAACTTGTTGCCTCGCTGTAGATCGTAAACGGATGCTTAACTTATTAGAGCAGTTTTCGAACGCTGCGAACATTTAAGACTAGAAGCAGCGATTCAGTTAGCAAATAAAACATCAGACCTTAGGGCAATATTCTGAAAGCCCACTTTTATAAAATATACCTTCGCGCAATATTTTTCTTAGGGATCACACGTAACGTCACAGGCTGATGAAAAAAAAAATGAAGAGGCAGGTTTTTCTCCGCATGTGCACACGATTGTCAATGCTTGTCACTCGCCCAAGGACCATGCAAACGAAACATTTTCTCTATTACAGTAAATGTCTGACAACTAAGAGCGCAATGAGTAAATTGCGCTACACATACTACCAATTTAATCGGATCAATCCCGGATGTCTGGCGAACACGGCGTTCATGGTCTTCATGTGAAGCGTAACATACAGAAGCCTCGTCATCGGCTTCTACCTAGTATCAAATAACAGTTCTGACTGTCACACTTCTTTATTATACTACACAAAACAGGTCCGAATGAACAGACGGTGCACCAGTGTCCCTCAGCATCAACTTAGTTGGCAAAATAAGACGAAGCATTTAGGGAAGGGTGTTTCAGCTCCATTAACATGAGAGCTAAAGAGGGTTGATACATGCAGCATTTTAAGAAATATTTCTTTAATGTGACACTTGTGGTGTCATGCCTGCAACCAGACATGTAGGGAGGGTTGATACATGCAGCATTTTCAGAAATATTTCTTAATGTGACACTTGTGGTGTCATGCCTGCAACCAGACATGTAGAGAAGGAGGTTTCCGCTCCGCTAATGTCGTTGAAGACAGCTTCGTATGCAGCTCATCATAAGGTATTCTTTTTTCTCCTCTTCACTACATACCTGGTTTCACTTCCCAATGCTTTATAGGGAAAGGTGTTTCAGATCCTCTGAAGTCATCGGATATTTGTTGCGATAACTGTCGCCCCCTTCATTTTAGTGGACCAGTGTCGAGTAGTGGGATTTTGTCAATTGTCGCAAATGCCCGTTTATGATGGACAGTGGCAACATACCACACAGCGACGACATCGGACGTCGACAAGCTAAGCCCCTTAGACGCTTCGCGCCTACAATGTTGGATAAAGTATTTCATCAAATAGCGGTGCTCAGGTGCCTAAGTTAACGTCTGACTATAAACTCAAGAATTCATCTTGGTATGTTCTCGTACCGCTTGAAGAACAACTCAGGGACAACTACCGTTTTCTGAGTCAAGTTAGGTGAGCGGCGAAAATCAGTGGAACCCCGGACTTGGAGCCCCAACCAACACGCTTTTGAATTCCACCTTTTTTCACTCCTGCCCTCAAAATAAAGTTTTGCTCTTGCTCTTTGAGGGACTTGCATTATGGCATGGTTGGATAGTTCATGTATCAGGTGTCCTTCTGAATCCTAACGGCTCTTCGCTTGGAAAGTTATACCACCATTCTTTAATAAATAACTGTGCCATGGGAGTGATTTCGTTTAACAGTGTTTTTCGATTTCGCCATTACCACGTTTGAAGCAAATACATCAGAATATGAGATCCCTTGTTTTGTTACTCTAGGTCATGCGGACATCATTCTAGCTCAGAGTGCGCAATATCGAATATGCATATCATCTGCGATTGTAATAAGGCAGCGCCTTAATATCTTGCGCTGGAATATTTTTCCGTCCCGCGAAAACATCGATGACAAATGAACAGCTAGCACAGAACCGACAAGCTAGCCAGATTTCCACCACCTAATCTGCGACACTTATACGCAGTTTATGAAATTTTATAGAGCTGCACCCCCACAATTACCGTCGTCATCCTACTCAGAATCATCACCAGAATCATCGCTTTTTTCAACTTCCAGGATTTCATCTACAACGTGTAGGCTTCGGTGAGTTTGACTTAGATGGATTGGCCTCTAGATAACCCTCTACAACGTGACAATGATGTCAAAATATATTGCGTAAATGCTTGATATAGAAAAAAATGAGGTAGGAAAGAAAAAAAAACTAAATGAATAAAAACAACTTGTGGAAAATATCTGAGGCGTTGATTATCGGATCAAATGAGAAAGATGAGGAAGAGAAGTTGTCACGCGCCGCTTTTTCGAACGTGCCACTCAGCGCACCATCTTCAGCAACGGCGGCCCCAGTGTGGAATGCGGATTAACTTTGAGGAAGCGGTTAACAGCTTCCAGAGCGAGTAGTTTTTTCTAAATCTCGCTTTCGCACGCAGGACGATGTTCACTTGCCCTGGAGACCAGGTCGCATGGAGCAATGCGATTTCAGATGCCTGGGCGAGCAATTACAGCAGCAGTAGCAGCAGTTCCAGTTCCTGGGATTCTGGTGTTGTCGCGTTCAGCGGCCGCAGGCGCATCACACGCCCGGCGAGACGGCCGGGCTTCCATCGCCTTGAATCGCATGAACTTCACGAAGTTCGCCAGATGCAGGCTGCCGCACGCCGTGCAGACGATGCTGCGGCCAGCGGTGACAACACGGGCAGCGCATTGGAGCCACCTGAAGTCCCAGGGCCAGCGCCGGAAAACCAGGTGGGTTTCAGATACGCATGCCTATCTCGAGATAACTTTCTTAGTAAGCCTAGTGCGCGCATCGTAGAGCTTTCACGTGGAGTAATAGCATCGCGTGCTTATATCAAAGGACCCCAAAGGCTCGCAGAGTTCTAAGACGAAAGACTGGTTTTCTTTTCGTCTTCACTATAATCCTTCCACAGGTGCTATCTTTTAATAACTACTTATTTTTTCATAAAACAAGTGTGAAATTTCATGGCGAACCATTTAGTCCATCAAGAGTTCACGCTTTTTGGAAACACGCTGTTATTTGCGCTGGAACTGTCGAAAACGCGCAAAAGGAAGTGAAATCAGTTGAGAGCGCTCGATAGTGATGCCAGAGGAGGGTAGAACGGGCGTGTGAGTACACGAAAAAGCATGGTAGCAATTCACAACTGATATCCCTCATATATAGACCAATCGAGAGCTCATTTCCTGATGACGTCACATGTACAGGCTGCTGGCGAGAAAGCGACAAAATCCTAATAAAGAAGAATATAAGGCAGGGATACACCAACTCTCCAAGGCTGTTTACCGCGTGCTTACCGAGAGTTTTCAGGCGTCAAACTGGGAACACTAAGGGATATGAATTGGGCCAGATTATCTTAGTAAGGTACCATTTGCTGATGACATTGCCTTTGTGAGTAACTTTAGGGACGCATTGCAAATCATGATTAATGGGACAAGGAAAGCAGAATGGCAGTATTTCCACTTCGGTGGAACTATGGTTACGGTGCTCAGTTGCTGACCCAACGGTCACGGGTTCGATCGTGGTTGCTGGCAGTCACATTTAGATAGAGGTGAAATGCTCGAAATGCTCAAGGTCCGTGCACTGTGCGATCACAGCGCGCGTTAAAGAACACATCGTAGTTAAAGTTTTCGAAGCACTCAATTACGGCGTTTGTCCAGATATAATAATCATCATTATCATCAAAGAAACACGGTAGGTCTGAAAATTCATATGCAGAAAAACTAAAGCAATGTTCAACAGTCTGGGAAGAAAACAGCGCTTTGTGATAGGCGGCGAGGCACTAATGTGGTAAACGAATACGCCTACCTTGGACAGGTGACCACAGAACTAAATTGTGAGAGCGAAATAATTTAGAATAAAAATAGAATGGAGTGCATTCGGCAGACATTCGCAAATCATAATTGTCGTTATCTCTGAAGGGACAAGTGTGTAACAGTCGCTTCTTACAGGTGCTTACGCACGGAGGAAAATTATGTATTATAAAGAAAACTGCGCCAAAAGTGTAGACGAAGGGAGAGAAGGACAAACACAGTTTGGGTAGTTTTCTTTCTAATGGAATACCATCTCGGCTAACAGTTCAACTCGTCCAACAGTAAGAATTATGGAGGCTTACAATGATGGTTGAACTTAATTTGAGCTCAACGCAGATGTTATGCGTCAGCAAAGTCACCGGTGTAATCCCAAGGACAAGAAGAGAGTGTAGGTGCGTTGGGGAACAAACGGGAGTCAAAGATGTATATTATCGAGAAGAAATATCCACGGCCTAGGCATGTAGCACGTAGGCATACAACCGTCGGTCATTAGGAGCAAGAGACTGGATGCCAATAGGAGGCAGGGCGTGAGGGCGAGAAAGAAAATTAGATGGACAGATGAGATGAACCAGTTTGCTAAGATGACGCAGCAACAGCAGCCCACAGGACTGGGTTGCTCTTTCTCTGCAGTGCATGTTGTCGGGCGCTCCTGCTACAGCTGCTGCTGCCGCCACAGCCGATTATGATGATGGTAATGATTCGACGAGCGACTGCGCACGCAGGTGCCCGCGGCGACAGCACAGTACTTACGGTGGATTGACTGCTGCTATCGTGGCCGTGGCGGTCGCATGTAGATGGAGGCGTAATGCTAGAGCCTCGTGTTCTGTGCGATTTCAATGCACCTTGAATAATTATCCGCAGTCTGCTAAGGCATCGCTTGTAGCCCACGAGTCGCTTTGGGACATTAAACCCTTACAAAGAAACCAACCTGTGCAAGCCGATCTCGCACAGAGAACAGTGACGTCACATATTGTGACCGAAGTTTACTAGCAGCACACACTGAATGGGCTTCAGCGCGCCGCCAAGAGTATCACTTGCTGCTGTCTGCTGTATGGCTTAGACGTCAATCCGTGTTACTGCGCATTGACCACTGGCCTGCGTCCAAAAATATATTATCGGCACTGCGTACGTGATATTACTGGATGACCATGCTTTACTTCCTCTGAAATGAATGTGGCAAGGTGGCACTAGGGTTATGTAGACCAGGTTATGTGAATAGCGTTCCACCATATCGGTAGGGCCCCGCCGCGCCTCAAATAGGATATGATAGCCATTGCGGCTAATATTTATTATCCTGTGGTTAACTATGACAGAGCAGAGAAGGCGTTCGGAGGCCACGATTTCAACACTGTATGTCAGCTTACGATAGGTGGATTAGACAAGCTTTTCAAAAAGAGCTTGTAAAAGAGTTCATGACGATTAACAAACTGGTGGCACAATGCCAATTAATAAGCGACCCATGAAATGTCACGCGAATTAATGGCGTAAGTCGGATTGTTTTCGAGAAATGAACACTTGAGTACAGTTTCGATAGAGAAAAAGAATATGTGATTATCATAATGGCTCCGCGGTTGGAACTTGGTACGCCACTAAAACAGGCAGACACGCTACACTGCGCGTATTTCCGTAAAGCCGCGTATTGTGGGTGCATAGCGAATTCGAAATGGTTTCATGGGCTAAGTCTGAAATACGCACTAGGAATATCATGTCGCTATCGTGTTGAACGCCCATATGCGAAGCATTATGATCCTCTAATTTATCTGTACTTTTGGCGACAACCTATTGAATTCGCATGATCCTGGTAGCGCACCCAGCGCGATCCGCCGTAAATGTACGCTGCCAAGAGCCGAAACGACGTTCTCAAGCTTCCGAAACGAGGTGGCGCAGTCCGCATTGCCATGGTCAGCATTGCGAACCACATGGTAACAGGAAGGCCAGAGCGCTACATGCTTGATTGTTTACCACCGAATGCGGCCCTCTTTGTTTGCAGGTACTCCAAAAGTCGTGGTTTCCATCCACAAAGACACTCTTTCCTTCAAAGCGGCTGTAATAGAGTGGTTCAACCACTGCGATAAATTTTTTTTGCGTACGAATGAAAGATTAAAAAAGCACAAATATTGTTCCGTGGGCATGGTATGGTGGCAGTGGTTGTGGCGACAGGTAAAGAGGCAATGGTACAGAGGATGTTTCGGACTAAGACAAGGGGGCCTTACGCAATAGTAGCATAGCGAAATAAGTTGCAGGCTCGTGAAAACCGATACGGTGCTCTTATGCAAACTAAGTACCGATTTTCCGCATTCAGCAATAAAATGAAAGTGTCCAGGTAATACACATTCATTTCTTCTTTTCCTAATGTAGTTGATTATTGGGAATTTGTTAATTCAGAGATTTCTTGTGGTCCCGTGAGATGCTAATTAACAGGAATATACATTAATTCACTAATTAAAACATGCGAATAAGCTTACTTGGGAGATATTGCCCGTTAAAAATTGGAGAATGAAAGCTTCAACCAAAGTTCGTTTTAATAGGGCCCTGTAACACTTTTTGTGCATGGTCAGAAAACGCTGCTGATCGATAGTTGATGGTCACGATAACACTCGAGCAAAATAATATGGCACAGCACGAGTCCCGAACTTCACAATAAATTATCAAAGTCAGCTGAAAATAGATCTTATCTCGACAGATGACCGAAAATAAGCCCAGTAACCCCATCTATCACCCATTGGCTTATTAGAACATGGCGCGCTCTGTTGTTGCAGAGGTCGCCACGAGAAGCCTTCACTTGTCTACGCGTGCGTGCGCGATCGCACTATGAGAAGCCACGTATTCGAAGACGTATTCGAAGAAAAAAAAATAAACAAATGCTGAAGGTCCCGAGGCGCAAGTGACGTTTTTGGTTAGCCCCTCCCATTCCTCTCTGCTCAGCTTCCAGCACTTTTGTTGGGACGATAGAAGAGAAAATGTGTTTGTAACGTGTGACAAATCTGGGTAACTCCGCACGTGCTGGACGGATTTTAAAAATTTTTGTGGTGTTCAATTTGTGAGCGAGTTCCGAGGTTCCACAGAGAAGGGTTTCAGGGCCCCTTTGACCCGGCGTTTTGAAGCTTCACCGGCTTTTTAAAAAGTGAGAAAGCCCGAGATGTGCAGCGCTTATATACGATTGATTGCCATGTGTGCGAGGTTTACCGTCGCTCGTCGCAATTCCTGGCAGTAGAGAGAGGGCAATGTCTTCGTGAAGGGCTTAATATTTCCCGCTGTCAGCTGAATGTGCCAGGATTCTAGGAGGAGCCGCCGCCGAAGGTTCCATTCTTTTTCCAGGATCACCGCGTTGTCGGGACTGAAATGGTTGTCAAACCGCTCGCAGTATTCTTCCACTGCACTCCGTTCATTGTTCAATTGACGGAGGTCACTCTTGTGCTGCCACATTCCTTTATGGAAGCTCTTGGTTTCCCTAATGTATGGAGCAGGGCAGTCGGCGCAGGCGATCTGGTAAACGACGCCCTTAGCTTTTACCGCAGGTGAGTAATTTTTGGGCTGAGAGATGAAACTGCTGGTGGTGGTGTATGCGCACAAACCATTAACACACCATCAGTAGTTTCATCCTTCGGCCTGAAGTTCACACACCTACGTAAAAAAGCTCAGGGCGTCATGCACTATATGACGCGCACTCACTGCCCCACTTCTATACATTAGGTAAACCAAGAACTTTCATAAAAGATTGCGGCAGCACCAGAATGAACCCCGTCAATTGAATGGTGAGTGTAGCGCATTGGCAGAACTCTGCGTGTGGTTGGACCTTCATATAAGTCCCAACGATGCGGTGATCCTGGAAAATGGAAGGAACCTTCGCCCGGCGGCACCTCTTCGGATCCTGGCTTATTCAGCTGACAGCGCGAAACACTAAGCACCCTACGGAGACATTGCCCTCTCTCTACTTCCAGAGCTTGCGACTAGTCACGGCAAACCTCACGCACACAAGCAATCGCATTTAAGCCGTGCACATCCCAGGCTGTCTTATTCCTGAAGAAGAAGCCAGTGAAGCTCAGTAGCGTCAGGTTTTCTTAAATGGTGAAAATCTCTCTAGAAGAGGCCCGCAAGGTTATTTGTTTCATTTGCTCACATATCCTCAATCGACAGTATGTACTGGATGACTGATGCGGCTAGTACTATAACCGTAAAACAACGGCGAAAAACATTCACTAACAATCATAACGTACTAAATTACTCTACTCGTTTAAGCCGCTGTATGAAGTAATTCCTCTGCGTTTGCCTTCACGTTTGCAGGAAAGCAACGGCGCCGAAGTTGAGCTTCGTCGAGGGAACTGGGACTTGATCGAAAGATTGCAGACTGCAGATGGAGCTTCCATGGCACACTAACAATTGCCCAGGACTACTTTGTGTTTCCTCTGTACCACTCAGACCTTCCACTAGCCGTCAACTACGGTGGCGCCGGCCGCCTGATTGCGGATGAAGTGCTCAGAGGCCTGTTCCATGAGCTGATGTACCAAAGCCGTAGTAAAAGCCGCGTGGGACTTGTACAACTTTCGAACTGCACTGTACTGTCAGACTGGCCACCGTATCACGTGGACATCAAGGCACTTCTGGCTGCCCTGTCCGCATACAGGCTGGCTGTCGTGCAGGAATTGAGGAGTGCGTATGCAAGGTTGTCGAGCCTTGCTCAGGACAGACTTTTTTTTGTCGCATCGTGCCACGCGCTCTGCTCTAGTGATCGCTATGTGGATCCGTTGTACGGTGATCCTACGCGACGGTGCAACGAACCCGTGAACGAACACACAGAGTTTGCCGCAGCCTTTCGCTGCAACTTGCCTCACACTCAGAGCTAGACTCAAGTTGAGGTGTCCAATGCATTCATTCCCATGTGTTGTGCTGAACCACCGCTCCAATGTGATATGCTAAAGGCATCAGACAAACTATATTATTTAGCCAAATTGGCCCGAAAAATGTGTGCTTAGCCTATAGTAGTGTTCTTTTCAATTTGTTTTAGCGTGGCTTTTTAGATACGTTCATCGTGTCTTAAGTATTTCGATCATTTATTTGGCTAACAAAGTTATATTTTGCAAATCAAACTAAGTAAACGCCTCTTGAATTGTAATCATTCTCGTATAAACTTTCTCTGACATAAATTTAAAAGAAAATAACATTGCTTAAAATATGAATAAGTGAATGAAAATGTAATATATATATATATATATATATATATATATATATATATATATATATATATATATATATATATATATATATATTGTACCGAAGCATAGTGGCGCCAGCTCTGTGCCAGCGTGAAAGAAGACGTTGACGTCCGTGTGTGGCTCGTGCTTGCCGGGTTCCTGTTTGTACCAGCTTGTTGCGGATAACGTTTCTGGAATGATAACCTGTGTTTTTCCGCAAACTTGCTCGTTGCATTTGGTGGAAACGTGCTGGGTAACGTCCTGGAGCTCCGCAGCCGTAAGCTACCATCTCAGTCCACGATGACCGAGCGCGTCGATCCCCCGCAAGGCTCTTCCACGCTGCCACCCGTCATGTGTTCTGGTGTACTTCGTCTGCGTGACCCACCAGTATACAACGGCACTGAAGATCAAGATGTCGAGGACTGGCTGGCAGAGTACGAGCATGCCATCGCGATTAACCACTGGGATGACCCTGCGAAGCTGATTCACGTCATCTTCTACTTGACGGGTTTGGCCAACCTATGGTTCACCAACCACCAAGCCGACATCCCCACCTGGTCGGTTTTCAAAGAGGCCGTCACCTCGTTTTTCGGTCGTCCAGCCATGCGTAAGCTTCGCGCTGAACTGGGACTGCGGGGACGATTTCAGCGAAATGGTGAGAGCTTCACGAGCTACAATGAGGATGTGATCAGCCTCTGTAGGCGAGTTGATGCCAGGATGACGGAGGCTGACAGAATAAAGAACATAATGAAAGGCATTGATGACGACGCTTTTCATATGCTTGTGGCCAAAGACCCACAGACCGTCACGGCCTTGATTCAGTTATGTCAAAGATTTGATGAGCTGCGCCAGCAACGAGTTTCTACACGTCGCGCTAATACGCAGACAGCTGATATTTCGGCCTTGGAGTGCAAAAGCAGTGGCCCCGACTACAGCGTGTTAATGCCTCAAATTCAACAGTACATCCGGGAGGAAGTTGCTCGACAGCTCTCTCTTGTCGCCACCATCAACGAGACCCCCACAACACTGGACCACTCACTTCGCCGTGCTATTCAGACGCAAGTTGCCGAGGCTCTCCCTTCGCCCACATCCCCAATATCAGTGGCTGCACCGCTGACTTATGCAGAAGCCGTCCGCCGACCTTCTGCCCAACCGCCGCTCCCTTCATACAGTCCAGCCACCAACTACTACAGGTCACCAGTTTCAGTTTATCCGGTAAATCGGCCCATTCCACCACCTCGAGCACCTGTCAACTCTTGGCGTACTCCGGATAACCGGCCCGTCTGCTACAACTGTGGTATTGCAGGACATGTGGCGCGCTACTGTCGTCGCCGTGGATTCTATTTTAATGATGTGCAGCATTCCGGCAACATATCTCGGCCATCAGAATCGCATGTGACACCTGATTCACATGACCCCCGCTCACGTCGACCAGACTTCAGCCGACGTCGATCTCCTTCACCCCGTCTTCGGTCTCCTTCCCCCATGCTTCGCCGTTCCAACCACGCCCAGGAGGAAAACTAACAGTCGCAGTTCCTGAGGCAAGAGCTGCGCCACCGACGAAATTTCCAAGGCCTCATCTGTCGCCCCCTTACGAGATTGCCGTGTTTGTGGACGGTTTCGCCACAACTGCTCTTGTCGACACAGGTGCCGCTATTTGTATAATCAGTGAAGTGTTTTGCCGCAAACTGAACAAAGTGACGACTCCACTGGTTGAAATTTCTTTACGCACGGCGAGTTCGCAACACGTCCAACCTTCTGCCACATGCACTGCTCGTGTTGTGATTCAAGGAGTGCTTTACATCGTAGAATTTGTCGTCCTTCCGCTTGCGTCTCATGAAATCATCCTGGGATGGAACTTTCTTTCCGCTAATCATGCGGTTGTCGACTGCGCTCGTGCTCAACTCGTTTTGTTTCCATTCAGCACGGCATTCATAGATCTCCCTCGCTCACCCAAAAAGGTGATCGTCGCCGCTGACGTCGTCATTTCTGCTTTTTCGGTCACCGCGGTATCTCTTTTGTGCAACTCCGTTTCCGATTCAACTGCCCTATTTATGCCGTCACAAGAATGCGCTCGTCGCCGGAACCTTGTCGTCCCGTTTGCCGTCATAACACTTGCCGATGGCTCCAGTGCCGTGTACGTGTGCAATCCGTTTCTTGTCCCGCTACCTTATTGCATGGCGAATGCATTGGGAGTCTTGACACTTATGATGACATCTTTCCTTTCGATGCCCGTCCTGATACGACACCGATGTCCGTAGATGCTGTCGCAGCTGGCACCGCGTCCCTCACTACCTGACGAAGACGTTCTGTTGCGCAGCGTAGACACCGGCCTTACGCAAGACCAGCGCAATCAGCTCATTCAACTACTTGACCGTTTCCGCGCCTCCTTCGACCACGGACAACCTCCCTTGGGACGCACGTCAGTTGTCGCTCACCATATCGACACCGGTCATCATACTCCACTTCGTCAGCGCCCCTACCGCGTCTCGCAGGCCGAGCGTGACGTCATCACTCAACACGTCGACGAGATGCTGCAACGTGGTGTTATTCAGCACTCACACAGTCCTTGGGCTTCGCCAGTGGTCCTCGTGCGAAAAAAGGATGGCTCCATCAGGTTTTGCGTGGATTATCGTCGACTAAACAACATCACACGCAAGGATGTTTATCCCCTGCCACGCATTGATGACGCCTTGGATTGCCTTCAAGGTGCGGAGGTTTTCTCTTCACTGGATCTGCGCTCTGGATATTGGCAAGTACCAATGGCTGAACCAGACCATCAAAAAACGGCGTTTGTGACCCCTGACGGCTTATATGAATTTAATGTAATGCCCTTCGGTCTTTGCAATGCGCCTGCGACTTTTGAAAGAATGATGAACAGTGTCCTCAGGGGACTTAAATGGCAAATCTGTCTTTGCTTTTTAGACGACATAGTTGTATTCTCGGCGAATTTTGAAACTCATCTTTCCCGTCTGGGAACAAGTTTTCCAGTGCCTCACGGCAGCCGGGGTTGCAACTTAACTTCAAGAAATGTCGTTTTGGCGCCCGCAAACTCACAATTCTCGGCCACGTCGTTTCAAAAGAAGGAATATCGCCAGATCCTGCCAAACTGCGTGCCGTTGCCGAGTACCCCAAGCCTACTACACTAAAGGAGCTTCGTAGTTTCATAGGCTTGTGTTCCTATTTTCGGCGTTTCATTCGCAATTTTGCCTCTATAATTACCCCTCTGACTCAGCTTCTCTCCCGTAGCACGGACCTCTCTGGCTGG
>WOVY01013632.1:0-17352 GCA_013436015.1 Rhipicephalus annulatus
CCGGAAGGTCACCAGCCGTTGGTAGCGTATGTTTCTCAGCTCGCGACTGCTTCTGCGCAGAGCTGATAAGACGAGCGGACGAGACGACGGTGAGTTAAACAAGGTTTATGTACAGCATTATACAGAAGCGTTACAATTTCGGCACTGGGGCCGACAGAGACTCGAAGAGCCGAGCTCTTCTCTCTAACACATAGGTCAGCTTTTCGCCTAAAACCGCCGACTCACACACATGTCGGCTCTCCGACACGGCCTCCTCTCACTCACAGGACCGCCGATCGCGACGCGCCGCAGGGCTTCTTTTATTTACACCGGGTCCAACCAAAATGTCCAATCAGAAGCGCCGCTGGTCGTCAGGGCAGATTCCTCCAATGGGGCGCCGCGGCCCATGCGTCAGACCACCAGACACGAGGCGCCGGCTCGCTGTCACGTGCGCGCTGACTCACTGCACGTGGGCCAGAGCGCCGCGCGTGTTTACGCCGTTGAGTTGTTCGCGCCGGACGGACTGCGGGCTGGCCTTGACCCAGATTGCCTTTTTCAGAGGCACGGACGTTTGACGAGGACTCGCTGGCATAACAGCACCCCCGCCGCCAGACAATGCACCGGAAAGACGAGCTGCTTCCACGGGGCTCGGATGTCAGTGCGCTCGTTCGCCAGGTCCCTCCAGGTTCGCCTCCAGGGCCATGGGGAGAATACAGCTCCAGACTGTTCCGGGACACATCCCATTTTTGACGACGGATCCCCGCTCCACTGGCTTTGTCGCCACAACTTGCTGACCAGCTTCACTCGTCTCTTCTGACCATCTTCGGTTTCAGCACTTGTCGATGGTTCTGCAACTTGCTAAGAAACGGTTCGACAACAGACAACACACGACACAAGCAAGTGCCTCGGTCACCCGACAGAACACCAGACAAAGTATAGTACAACATATACCTATCTACGTGTCTATCGGAATTTTGTTCCCTCTAATCAAGAGGCACATGTGGGACACAAGACTCTTAAAGTAAGAACTTGAATTTTTCACAATACAACAACGCAACGAATTAGAATACCACATAAAGTTGGCCCCTTGAGATCACTCTGAAACGAGAGCGCTCAGCCCAGGTCGTGATGAGGTCAAAATTTTGCCCCGAATCGCCAGCGAGAAACCGAAAGGTTGAGAAGTTACTAGCTGGAACGCACTGCTCAATGCACCTGCATTAGCGTTTACCTTCCTTTATTTTTTTTTTTTTTTGATAGCGAACGTCAAAGTTGCGCTGTGGAGCAACATGCTCCACTTCAGTAACCGGCCACTTTTAGGCGACGATACCTATGCGGCACCAAGAGCGGCTCACACTTTCGACGTTGCACAGGGGAACAACGATACGGCTTGCTACTGATTGACTCCTCACCGCTTAGCTTGATATCGTGTTCGATCACCGTCGTTTCTCCGGGACGGTCCGACAACCATACCCAAACTCGGAAACAATCTTTCTCTCAGTCTCTTCTCAGGTCCTCCTTCACTTAACGCTAGGCTCTAGGTTTATCTGCTCCCGGATTACTTTCGATCCCCCTTCAATTACCTCACTAGAACTCAAATTTCTGCTTCCTCTTCCTTGAAGCATTCAACAACAGATTTACGACCGCTTGATGTTGAACGTATGGTTTCATCAAGTTGTAAATTTTGTCCGGCCGCCTTCCTAATTTCACTTCATAATTTGTATCGCAAGGCTTCGATAATACTTTGGCGGGCCCTTCCCAATCAACCTCAAGCTTGTTCCTTTTGGATGGCTGCAGCAGCATTACCTGACTTCCTACTTCAAAAGCACGCTTCTTCACCGATTCCTCGTAGTGCTCCTTCGACAGCACTTTGCCGCGTTTTTCTGGCTTTCCACTAGCGCTTCAATTTGGCTTTTCCCGCTAGCGCTTCAATCGAGAGATCCTCACGCTGCTCTCGAATGAGCGTCTCTCGATCAACTCTCGGCAGCTCGCTCCAACTTTCCGCTACAGGCGAGAGCGTTGCAACCCTCTCGCTCTGACTCAATGGCGCCATGTCGTCTCCCCCTACCGCGCCGGCCGTGCCGGACCGCTTTCGCGACGGGCCGCTCGCGTGACTGCTCACATGACTCATGCAAAAATTTCCTTTCTGGGGTTCCGTCGACCCGCCGACAAGGTCACTTGAGAGTTCACCGCTGCATGAACCAGATCAGGCTTCCGCGTTTGCGATCGCGTGAGGCCATGCACGCTAAGTTGGGGAAGAACGATTTGCCCTGCTCTTTGAGAAGCTGCTCCGAGTTGTTGGAGAAAAGATAAGGAAAACGATCATTTAGCGCGGCAGACACAGCCGCTTCGGTGCAAAACTTACCGAACGGGCCTTCAATGACAAACCGTGGCGATTGGTAAGCGAACACTCTGCTCCTCGGCGACTTGCCTGATCCACGCGCATTCTCCTGTGAAATCATCCGGAGACACCAATGAAGGATGGACAACATCCATGGTTGCCGCTGAGTCTCTAAGCGCTCGGCACGTTTTCTTATTTACTTTAATTTCTTGGAGATACGGCTCCAACAACCGCCATGTTTTTTCCTGATTCTCGGATCGTTGCGAAAGCAAACTTTTCCTGGCAGTTTCTCGCGATGTGCCCTTCCTTTTTGCAGTTGTAGCAGATTAGCGGCTTCCGTTTGTTTTCCGATTCAAATGCCTGTGTGGTAGAAACCTCACTCGATTTCTCCGCTTCTGTTTGCCCTTCCCCTACACTGTCCTTCGTAAGAGACGGGTCCTTCTTGAAATTACGGTGCGGAGCGGGTTCCGTTGATCAGGTTTCCTTGAAAAGCCCTCTTTCCTCATCCTTTTCAACGCGCACTGCCCTGCTATGCAACTTTCGGCGAGTATAATACTCCTCAGCTAACTCAGCTGCCTTATTTAACTGTACTTCCCCAAGTCTGTCCTGCAGCCAAAGTCTGACATCCTCCTCGATGCAGCGGTAGAATTGCTCCAATGCAACGCATTCCACCACTTTATCGCGGTCGTCATAAACACCTTCGCCCTTGAGCCATTCAATCAAATCGGCTTTAAGACGAAACGCGAAGTCAACGTGTGACTCATTCCCCTTTTCAGCATACCGGAACCTTTGCCTGAAAGCCTCGGGTGACAACTTATAACGTCTCAAGAGCACTTCTTTAACCTCGTCATAACTCTCAAACGCTTCCCTCGACAAGCAAGTTATCGCGTCGGACACTTCGCCGGGAAGAAGAGCTAGCAGGTTCCGCGCCCAAAGAGACTGCTCCAAAGCATTTCGCTCACAGACGTGTTCAAACTTGACGAGATACTTCGCCATGTCCTCGCCTACTACGAACGGTGGCAGTTGGTCCCGAATTCTAAAACCGCTGAACCTGAACTGTTGGAGAAAGCTACGCTAGGCGCCTGCGAACACTGTAGGATTGCCAATTCTAGTCGTTTCACTCTCTAGGCGCTCTTGTCTCTCGGCCTCCTCGCGACGCAGGGAAATCAGGTGAAGCGCCGACGAGTCGTACGAGAAGTCGCCGTCCCTTCTCCGCCCCTGCCAAAGGACGACATAAAGATCATCCTTAGGCCTCACAAAGCCTCGCCGTAAAAGACGTACTCGGCTATAACTTTCCACCGCTGTAATAGACGCTTGCCACCGACACTTCGACGTGGTTGCTTCATGCTGCGCGTCCACCCGGGCTCGAATATTATCATCGTATCGACGCCCCACGAGCATGTAGCCAAAGAGCTGCGAGAGATCACGCATCTGAATATCAGGGGACGAGTGCACTCATTCAACTCGTATGTGGCGGATCCTGAGGACGTCCTACGAGGCATAGTCCATGGTATTCCGTCGGGGACTTCTCAAGCAGAACTCATGGCGAATCTCGTGTGAGAACACAGGGGGTCAAGATTGAGCGGGCACGCATGCTCGGATCTACGAAGCCGCCATCATTACCTTCACGGGCAGCACACTGCTAGGTGCGTCTATTTCATGGGAGCGGAAGCCATCTGTTATCCCCACAAGCCTACGAGGCAGGCTTGCAAGGTATGCCACTCCACAGGGCATCGACTGACGTGTGCCCACGCCCGACGCCAATGTTGTATGCTCCACGTGTGGAACAAGTGAACCCGCACAAGGACACGAGTGTACCCCTAGTGCGTGATATGTTGTGAGGACCATATGACAGGTGACAAAATGTGCAAAGAAGCTTAAACACGTTCCGCCTCTAGGAGGTCCCGAGTGGATCAGCCAAAACGGAGGGCACCATCCACGCTGGTTCAGCTCCGAGCGGGACTCGTCAGTGGAATCACGCTCACGTTCAAGATCCAAGTCACGGGCTTCCTCAAAGGGTCGAGCCCAGTCTGCGTCCAGAAAACAACTCAACAAACAGCCGCATCAGCAGCAGCACCAACAGCAGCAACAGCAGCAGCAACAACAACAGCAGCAGCAGCAGCAACAGCAGCAACAGCAACAGCAACAGCAGCAGCAGCAACAGCAGCAGCATCAGCAGCAGAAGAAGAAGCGCTGGTACAAATCTTGACGCCGCCCAAAGAGGGGACGGAGGCAGCCGCCTGCCAGCCAGCAAACACGGTGAGCTGGCGAGGATTGTGTCTCCATCTGCTCCTTAATTGAGAATCCCGAATATCAGAAATGGTTGCCGAGAATAAGCAGCTTGCTTTAGAAAACGAGAAACTTCGATGCCAGATTAAGGAGGAACGCCGGGAGTTCCACAAAATCATATCATCTTTAGAAACCAACTTGAAGCCAGGCTTAACGCCTTAGAGGCGAACAACAACGCCACTCATGCTATCTCCAGGGCAACCGTAGCCCACTCTTTGGAGGGAGGAACGGCGAAAGTAGACATACCTCAGAGGTTTAGCGAGGAGGCCCACGTTAGCCAGTTACAGATAGGGGAACAGTTGCAGAGCTTGCGAAACTTAATGCGAGAACTCCAATCACAACAGCAACGAGCAGCGTCTGAACTCCGAGAGCAGATGATGCAGCAAATGCATCAAATGTTTTCGGAGTACAGGAAAGAGTTTTGCAGCAGAAACGGAACAACAAAGACGATACGTTAATGACTCAGTTGTAGGCATTCAGCGTGCCATCAACAAGCGGGTCAGTGTTACCTCCGCGAGCAGTCCACTACCGAAGGACCGTCGAATCACGGAGAAAGCAGACACCCCCCAATAAAGGCAGTAGTCACCATGGCGCGAACTAATTCCACGCAAAACTCCGACCACCTAGAAATCTGGCAGTGGAATTGTCGCACGTTCCACAAACGAGCGGCGGCATTGCAGAATTAACTCATTCGCACTAATCCCACCTGATGTAATATGCCTGCAAGAAGTTGGGAACCGTCCCGTTCAAATTGCAGGGATATACACATTATACGATCCAAAATAACCCCCGCGTTGCAGCGCTGGTGAGTAACTTTCATGACAGTCCGCGCTAGATCATTACGATCAGACTGACATTAATCACCAATTATCGATGTCTTCCCACAAAAACGAGGAAAAGTACGAACGAAAATTTTAAACATATACAGTCCTCCCAAAAACCGGAATGACGACTCGGCCCACTCCTAAACGAGGCAGTTCGAGCGTTGGCACCAGAGATCAATTAGTGGTGGTGGGCGACTTTAATGCTCCGAGCACCGCTTGGGGCTACGTCCGGGATTCACCCAAGGGAGTGTTATTAGAGAACCCACGTCTAAATTAGGTTTTACCCTTATCACTCTGCCAACAGCACCCACCAGGCTTGTAATAGCATTAGCAGGGACACGTACCCTGATTTGACCGTCACCTTCAACATTAAAAATGCCACGTGGTCAAGACCTCGATGAAAATCTTGGTAGTGACCATTATATTCTTAGCACCTCTATAGCATCACCAAAAGTTCGTCGTGTCGCTGGTGACGTTGTGATGACAGACTGGGTGACCTTTCGAAAAGCGCCCTCTGCCGGAGCAAACGCCTGTGATTTCCGTGGGTGGGTTGCTTTCATTCGAGAAACGCATGATGCCACCTCTAAGAAAAT
Organism: Rhipicephalus annulatus; assembly: GCA_013436015.1. Taxonomy (NCBI): domain Eukaryota; kingdom Metazoa; phylum Arthropoda; class Arachnida; order Ixodida; family Ixodidae; genus Rhipicephalus; species Rhipicephalus annulatus. Next base: position 6,024 of record WOVY01013632.1, read on the forward strand.
AGCGCGCACAGTTGAGGGCGCCTGCGATAGACCGGCACCTATTGCACATGTGGGATAGTAGGCGACGCCTGATCAAGAGGTGGAAAAAACAACGCCTCAACCGCTGCCTCTACAGGCGAATCGCTGCTCTGTCGGAGGAAGCGAATGAATACGCCACGAAACTTGCCACCGATGGTTGTGTGCAGTTTTGCGGTTCTCTCCGCCGGGAACACTAGGGACTAGCCAGACGTGGGCGATACTGAGGTCCATGCTGGAGCCGGACAAATCTAAATCCTCCATGACCGCATTCTTCAAAGAATAGTACACAGCTACCCCGGCACCGACGGAGAGTTGATCCAGGCGCTTAAAGACCGTTATATCGGTACTGATGTGGTTCCGCCAAGTACATTAGAGTACATCGGTAGCGAGAATGCCACATTAGACGCCGCAATCACGAAAGAAGAGGTTTTCGCGGCAGCCCAGGCAGCCAATCGGAAACTCTGCGCCGGGGTCGGATGGTATAACAAACGCTATGATAAGAAACCTCAGCACTGAGGTTCTTGAGCAGATAACGCAATTTCTCACGACCACTGCTGGTCCAAGGTCACGTTCCTCCGGAGTGGAAGGAAGCCAAAATAATAACTATACCAAAGCCCGGTTAAAGCACCATCGCTCGGAGCCCTGCGGCCCATTTCGCTTACTTCGTGCATGGGCAAGCTCTACGAGCGAGTAGTACAGACACGGCTTCAAAATTACATTGAAAAAGAAAATCTGTTTCCCGCTACCATGATTGGTTTTCGCTCCGGACTCTCAACCCAGGATGCCTTCCTCCTTTTAAAAGAAGAGGTCATGAGTTGCGTACCCAGGGGAGGCGAACATTTGGTCTTGGCCCTCGACCTCAAAGGGGCCTTTGATAATGTTTCGCACGAGGCCATTTCTCTCTGAACTCAACACAATCGGCTGCGGAAAACGTACATTTAACTACATTAAATCCTTCCTCTCTGGGCGGACGGCAACTATTGGGATAGGCGACACGAGATCGGTGCCGTTCTCGATGCCAAATAAAGGCACACCGCAAGGGGCAGTCATCTCCCCCTTGCTCTTTAACATAGCTATGCGCAGACTTGCTCACGAGCTCGAAGCAATCCCGCACCTTGGATATACATTGTATGCGGACGACATCACACTCTGGGCTACGAAGGGTTCACTGGCGCTGAAAGAGCAGACCCTCCAGGCTGCTGCGACAGCTGTGGCAGAGTTCGCAAGAAATAGTGGGCTGAGCTGTGCGCCTGAAAAATCTGAACTCATAAGAATACACAGTAAGTATTACAAAAGTAACGGTGACATAAACTTACAGGTAGACGGCCATGCCATAGCCGAGGTTACTCAGGCCCGTATACTTGGCTTCTGGGTCCAAAGCAATGGCAAAGCCAGTCACACGATAACCACCTTAAAGACTACGGTTAAACAGATAGCTAGAATGATCCGTCGCATCACTTATCATAAAAAAGGCATGAAAGAAAGGATACTCTCCGGCTTGTCCAGGCCTTAGTTTTGAGCAGAGTGACGTATGGCCTACCGTACCACTCACTCGACAGAAGTGAGGAGAGCCAGGTGGATGTGCTCATTAGAAGCGCTTTTAAGGCAGCACTTGGTCTACCCACCAGCACACCGACCGAGCGGCTCCTAGCTCTCGGTATACATAACACTTATGCTGAGCTCAGTGCCGCAGTCCTCATGTCTCAGAGGAATCGTCTAAGTGAAACTTCAGCAGGCAGGGCGATACTCACTAGAATAGGAATTTCGCCCCACCCACAGCACATTGATGAGGAGCTGGTCGACGTAGCCCAGAGGTCCGCAGGCGAATCTCAATCGCACCGGTGCCCAAAATATGCATCACGACTTTCACGCTGAGCGACGTACTGCGAGGGTAAACTGGCTTCGAAAGCAATTCGGCTCAGCTTCAAATGTCGCGTACGTCGATGCGGCCAGTTTCGATTGGCAGAGACACATAATTACTGTTGTCGACAACAACATGACGCTGCTAACGAGTGCCTCCGTACGCACGACCTCGGCTACAAAGGCGGAGACGATGGCCATAGCCTTAGCCTTAAGGTTTCAGGAGCGTAGAGGGGAGCCATCAGTTATTTATCCGACTCCCAGGAAGCCTGCCGGCTCTTTTTAAAGGGCCGCCTTCCAGCAATGGGGCTGAGGCTGCTAGGATCCAAACTCACTCACCACCATCGCTTGATCTGGTGCCCGGGACACGCAGGTCTCGAAGGCAATGAAAGGGCGGACGCTCTAGCTCGTGCGTTTTGTAACCGAGCGGAGAATCCATCTCTTTCATTGACCATGCCAATTTTACCTAGGGAGATTCTAGCTCACCAGCGCTTCACGCGTCAAAAATGTGGAACACCTCACAGATCCCTTAATGGGGAAGAGGCCACTGACCTTAGAAAAATTCAAACGGATGTATTTCCGCACCTACTGAAGTTACACGCGATACATCCAACTCTTTACCCGGCTGTATGTCCGTGGTGCGGTGGAAGACCGACTCTCTACCACATATCGTGGGGGTGCGATCGTAAACCAAGCGACATAACCAATTTTCTCGGCGAACCTTTAACACCTAGTATGGAGCAGTGGGAGGCACACCTCGCTAGCTCGGACCCAGGGGTGCAGCTCGCACTACTGGATCAAGTCCGGCGGGCGGCTAAGGCCAGTGGAGCCCTGGACGTAGGGCCCCAACCATAAAGGCTCTAAAACGCCCCTCTCCCTTTCCCCTTCAATAAAGTTTTACTCTCTCTCTCCTCGCGACGTTCGCGCCTTTCAGCCTCCTCACGTTCGCGAGCTTCACGCCTTTCAGCCTCCTCGCGAGCTTCACGCCTTTCAGCCTCCTCGCGAGCTTCACGCCTTTCAGCCTCCTCGCGAGCTTCACGCCTTTTCAGCCTCCTCACGTTCGCGAGCTTCTATTTCCCGCCTTTCAGCCTCCTCACGGCGTGCTTTAATATCCACCCAGGCCTCATCGACTTCCTCAGCTGACACTCCCTCATCCTTCATGATCTCAAGGATCGCTTGCTTTCGTTTCGCACGGCCTAAAGTAATGCCGAGTTCCTCACAAATTTCGATGAGTTCCTTCACTTTAAGGTTCTCCATCGTTCACACTAGCCTCTTGCTGTTTGCCCCTGTTAACAATTTACTTGCCGTACCCACTATAAGCCTACTAGCAAGACGCGCAAGCAATTTTTCACACTCCCGTGTTTACCCCCTCCGCATTAACTTTGGTTTCAAAGCACTTCGACTTTGCTCGAAACGATCAAAGCTCACTATAATGCTTCACACAGCCCTTCTCTAAACTACTACAACCTGAGCTAGAGTAGTCTGGTGAACTGAGGGAAAACATCAGGCACTCACCGCATCGATGTCGCTGACGCCGGCCGATCCCGCAGCTGCCAACCACTGTTGAGAAACGGACCGATCCCGCCGCTTCCACCACTGTTGCGAACGACGGGCCGATCCCGCCGAAGCCACCACTGTTGCGTAGCGTATGTTTATCAGCTCGCGACTGCTTCTGCGCAGAGCTGATAAGACGAGCGGACGAGACGATGGTGAGTTAACAAGGTTTATGTACAGCATATATACAGAAGCGTTACAATTTCGGCACTGGGGCCGACAGAGACTCGAAAAGCCGAGCTCTTCTCTCTAACACATAGGTCAGCTTTTCGCCTAAAACCGCCGACTCACACACATGCCGGCTCTCCGACACGGGGCCTCCTCTCACTCACATAGGACCGCCGATCGCGACGCGCCGCAGGGCTTCTTTTATTTACACCGGGTCCAACCAAAATGTCCAATCAGAAGCGCCGCTTTGTCGTCAGGGCAGACTCCTCCAATGGCGCGCCGCGCCAAGCGTCAGACCACCAGGCACGCGGCCGCCGGCTCGCTGTCACGTGCGCCGCTGACTCACTGCACCTGGGCCAGAGGGCGCCGCGCGTGTTCACGCCGTTGAGATGTTCGCGTCGGACGGGTTGCGGCTGGCCTTGACCCAGATTGCCTTTTTCCGAGGCACGGACGTTTGACGAGGACTCGCTGCATAACAAGATACATGGAGGTACAGGAAAAAGCCTCGGCAGCAAAAGGAAAGAGGAATGCGGCAATAATGAAGCACAGAGCGTTGTGGGGATACAATAGGTATGAGGTGCTTCGAGGTCTGTGGAAGGGTGTAATGGTTCCAGGGCTTACTTTTGGGAACTCAGTGGTGTGCATGAGGGCAGAGGTGCAATCGGGAATGGATGTAAATCAAAGGACTGTGGAACGCCTCGCGTTGGGTGCTCACGGGAAGACGACAAACGAGGCTGTAAAGGGCGATATGGGGTGGGCAGTTTTGAGGCGAGGGAAGCGCAGAGCAAAATAAGGTTCGAGGAAAGGCTAAGAAATATGAAGGAGAGTAGATGGGCAGAGAAGGTGTTCCGTTATTTGTATAGGAAGAGCGTGGACACACAGTGGAGAAAAAGAACTAGAAGACTCACTAGTAAATATACGGCTGGTATTGTAAGCCATATGTCAACAAAGAGCGTTAAGGGAAAAGTCAGGGAGGCGGAGAGGATTTACTGGGTGGCAGCTATGGAGAAAAAACCGGCTTGAGTAACTACCGAAAGGGCAAAATGAAATAAGGAGGGAGGCATTTTACGATAATTCAAGGGGAAGCGCTTTACTGTTTGAAGCGAGATCGGGTTGCCTTAGAACGCGTAGTTATAAAGCAAGATTCAGTAAAGAAGAAGAACAATGCACATGCTGCGGGAAAGATAAGGACACGGCGGAGCATGTTCTGATTGAATGTGGAGATATCCACCCAGGTGTACGTTTGGGCACGAGCCTACAGGAAGCCTTGGGTTTTAGGGACAACAATGGAAAGCTGAACACACCCGCGATTGAAATAAGTAGAGACGGTTAGAGTACTGGTGGCAGAAAATTAGAAAGAAAGGACAAAATAAATATTGGAAAAATAAAATATGGACAGTGGTGCCGTAAATGGCAGAGAACTTAAGCTGAAAATTTACCTTTTTTTCCATTAAGATATAATTTATCGAAGTAGAGGCATTAGGCCAACATCAAAAAAGAAAAAAGGTTTTTTTTTGTCGAGCCTGGTGGCATACTTGTCACCACCCCGTTATAAAGGGGACGCTCATAGCATCCATCCAGCATCCATCCATCCATGCGGATTTCTGTTTTGGCGGGGCTTTTAAAAACCATTGATCCATAGTGATCGATGCTCCATGGGACGGACGGTAAGGAAAGAGTTAAGAAGTCCGCTTTAGAGATCTATCGAACTTTTAAGCAGGCAATTGCCAAGGAAATGATCTATGATAATACTCGGGGTAGTTCTCTACTGTTTGAGGCCAGGACGGGAGTACTGCGAACCAAGACATATCGGGCCCAAATACGAAGGGGTAGACACAGTATGCAGTGCGTGTAGAGAGGAAGAAGAAACTGCCGAACACTTGATATGTTCTGTAAAGGGCTTCACCCTATAGTTCAGGATGATGGCGCAGAGTTTATCAAAAGAACTGGGGTTTAGGGACCGGGAGGGCAAAATAAACTTTAAGCGGGTAGACTTAGCTAGAAGGAGGTTATCTGATTGGTGGCTAAAGTCAAGGCACGAGTGAAAATTAAACTCTTCACTGCAAAGTACGAATCCTCAAACTCACTTTTTAAGGCAAAAAAATAAATATAGTTTTGGTTCATTAGGTATTACGGCTTGGTGGCGCTAGCCACCGCCCGATCTAAAGGGTACAGCCATATCTATCCATCCATCCATCCGGGTAACCTTGCGGAGGACACAAACAAGACAGCACGCGCCGCTCTCCACAAAATTGCTCCCGCGCTGTGTGATGGTAACCCGTTTTTGGTAAAATCATTTTGATCGAGCAACTGTAGGGCAGTACATTGCACCTAAGCACTTTAAGGTTTAATCTATGAAAAGCATGCTTGAAAGACCTTGATATGTTTAGTTTAACGACCCAAAACCACCATATGTTTATGAGAGACGCCGTAGTGGAGGGCTTCGGAAATTTCGACCACCTGGGGTTCTTTATCGATTACACTCCAAGATCAGAAGTTTGAATGAATGCGCCCATACTGCGGGAGCCAGAATATCATTTTAATAAACCTCATACTTATATCGACATGTCCTAAAGCATTCGTTTAAACATGGTTGTAGCTCCATAATTTGTCTTGCTAAGATAAACGTAACCCCAAGTGTTTGTCTCACTAGGCACGATGAATTAAATGTGGATGTTTACCTGTTCCTGGAAGCGTTTAGGATGAACATTGTCCTAAAGGCTACCTTACCTATTAACCACCCTAAACCACGAAGACATTGACCTTTGTCCCTCCTTCTGCCATTGAGAACTTCTTATGAATCTGTTTAAATATTGCAAGAAATGTCACTACGATTGGCTGTCTTGCACATTTTAAAAAATTATTCTTATTACTGCATTGTTTGTCCCGGGTCCCGTTAATTTGGTAGGCAATCGCCGGGATAATTCCAAGGGCCGACGTATCGGCCCCTGAACCGCACCACGAAAGCGTGGACAATTTAGAAGTGGTCCTATTTGGCGCGCCAGCGGACGCCAGCTGTGGCCCAAAGAACAAGTCAGAGCCGAGAGTTGATAAACAAAACAAAATTATATTCTCAGTTATGGCAGATCAAAACGATACACAAGTATTCACACTCGACAATAGTTCAATACAATATGTCACCAATCAAACAATGTACTACACAGTACAATCAGCCACACTCGAAACAACGGACACAGACAACAATACGCACTACAATGCAGTTGCATGCATCGAACAACCAAGACACTTAAGGACTGAAGAGTTAGAAAGCTTATTCAGTCCAAAGTACTTGGAACAAGTCTGAAGGATACACTTCCGAGAATCACTAACTCAAAGTCCAGTGTTGTCGCTCCACTGCCTCCGAAGTTTCTCTTCCAGTAAATCTCGTGTCTTCAATTGACCGCTCTCCAGGCTCCAAACTTCTTCGCCCGAAACACGTCGGCTCCACACACGCAGCTGTTGCCACGCGTCTTCGCTCGATAGCGGTAGACACACACTCTTGCCTGTAGCTCGAGTCTTCACCCCTCAGGTGGAAATCCTCTTCTTCTCCTCCTTTGTCACGGAATACAAAAGGCTTCGCCCACAAGGCGAAACACCCTACGCACTCTGGCACATACTTTCTTCTTTTCCTGCTTTGTCACTAAAGACAAAACCTTCACCGACAGACGCGGTGGAATAACCCCACGCACACTGGCGCTAACTTCCTTCTTCTCCTGATCTCCCATCTCTGCTGCTCGGTTAAATACCTTCCGCGCGAGATTCCAGAAAATTCTCATCATTTCGCCGGCGCGATGCGCAGCGAAGGCTAGGGGAAAGCGCGAGACGGTTGGATGGCCGTCCGCGATGGATGACGCAACCCGGCATCACCACGCCCCTTTCCATCGAGAACTTTCTAGGGCTTGCTCGGCCGCCGATGTGAGGAGGTTCGTTGGCGAAGCTATGCTTCCGAGGGGAGAGGGACGCGCGCCCGGGGAGTCTTTGGATGCTTGTTTTCTTTTTTTTATCGTTGACCTCTCGGCGCTTCGTCGCGAGAATTTGGCGGCGCGCCCTTTTTTTGAGCGCTCGTTTAGTGACAATTGTATCTTTTGCTGTGATGTCTCTGTGTATCAGTGTGTAATTTTGATCTGATGATTTCTGACACTTCATTATAATATTCTGTATAATTAATTTCTTACGATATTCTCAACGATAGCATTGTAGATATATGTAATTTTAAGTAATCAAAATCGCCACATCAGATGCCTCGCCCAGCTAATTCACTTTCCCGAATAGTAGATCTTCTGGAATTTCTGTCACTCTACTTATTGACTTTTACTTTTCATGTTCATGCCAAGTCATGATACATATGTATTCCCTCGCTCTCTATTTGTGGAGGTTTGGATTGTGTTCTGGGTTTCGGTTTTGGATGACATGTGAGGATGCCAGGGGGCGTTGCTCTGGCATCTAGGATTTCAAGGCGACTGTAAAATAAAGACAGTGTGTGTTAGGTAACCGTGTAGTGCGGTTGTTGTGCTTTCTTTCGGCGCTTCGCGCCAACCCGCGTGCTCGGGCTGGTCGGTCTCGCCCGCCGACCGCGTACGTTTCCGTCGGCCGCCTTCTTCTTTTCTTCTGCTCCGTCAAGACCAGCCAGCCCCAATACAGCAATGGTGACGAGGACCTGTAAGAACCCATTTCGTTTTCCGTGTTCGTCTGTTTCGTGCTTCTTACGGACCTACTCTGATAACCCTAGACGCTCTTTGTTCCCAGCAAGGTGGCTCCTGCGTGTTGCGTCGCTTCATTCCTTCTTCATTCAGCTACGCCGCCTCTGTCGTCTTCTTCAAACAGTGAACTGGCGTCATTTTCTTCTCGACTGCACCGTTCCATTCTTCTTACTTGAAATGGCATCTCCTATTCCACCTCCCCTATTTCTTCATTCGCCCGGAGACCGCCACTTCCGTGGGTGGACTGGAAATTGGTGTTTCTGGGCTACACAGACGCGGTCGGGGAGGGCGCCAGCAAGCCCGAGCGTCGCAAGGCCCTGCTGCTCAACGCGTTGGGCCCTGCAGGGTTAAAGCTCTTGTATACTTTGCAAGCCACCAACGCGTCGCCGACGCCAGCGTCGGGCAATGCCTTCAAGAATGCTTTTGCTCTTTTCGATGAGCATTTTAAAGATGTCTCGTGGGATCATCTCGCACGCGTAAAATTCCAAGAAAGGCGACAATTGCCTGGCGAGCCAGTCGCCAAGTTCATTACTTCTCTTAGAACGCTCGCCGCGTCGTGCGGCTTCGGCGCGCTCGAGGACGATATGATCCACCATCAGCTTTTCACCGGGGTAGCCTCGCAAAACGTCCGCTGCCGCATGCTTCAAAGAGGCTCCTCGATTTCATTATCCGAAGCCCTCTCAATTGCGCAAGAGGACGAGCTTATTCGCTCCGCATTCAGTGCAGCAACTTTCTGCTGCGGGGGGCCAAGGCGGCGGCTCTTTGTTTCACGTGACGCGTCAACAAGGCGGCCCTTCGTCTCGGCGTGGCGGCCAACATGGACGCACGCCTGCACAGTCCTTCCGTGGCGGCCAACATGGCGTCCCCTCTGCGTCACGGCGGCGAGGAAGCCGACAATATGACGACCCCATTGCGCCAAATTCTGGTTTTCAGGAACAGCACCAAGCTCCTAACTCGCGTTCGCATTTTATTCTCCATGCGCAACCGCGCATTGCTTTCGTTGTGGATCGGCTCGGCATTTAGCCAATTTTGCCCAGTGTCCCGCGAGAAACCGCACTTGTCTTGTGTGCGGAAAAAGCGGGCATTTTCAGTCCGTATGCAATTCACGTCCAGCAAATCTTCCTGAACCAGTTTCTTCGTCCGCTCCTCCGAGCACTGCACAAACCAATCCGGTCACTGTTTTAAATGTGGATGGCCTCCACACTACGTCCAAGCCCAGCATCGTAGCTTCAGTGGGCCATGTGCCCTTGTCATTTCTCGTGGACACTGGTGCCTCAGTCTCTTTAATCAGTGCCGCTGACTTTCATAGTCATTTTTCCAACATCGGTTTTTGCCTTCACACGTCGTTCTACAAACATATTCCAAGGGAACGATTGATAATTTAGGTCAATTTACAGCTCAGGTCTCCTATCGCAGTCGCACTGCTTCCATTACTTTTTATGTAACAGCCAATGCAGCTCAGTTTTAAGACGTGATGCCATCAGGGCTTTGTCCATCACATCGTCGGTGCGTCTATGACGTGTGCTCAAGTCGACGTCCAAAATGATCTTCCGGCCAACGCGCCTTCTTAATTCCACCACCTGTTCACCCGTGAACTGGGTTGTGTGCGCGGTTTTGTGCATAAAGTGATGCGTCGACCAGGTGTGTGCCCTGTGCGTGCCAAGCTGCGCCGCATTCCTCTTCTCTCCGTAGCAAGTCTCTGCGGAACTGTCTCGCCTCAAGCCAGCGGAATCATCGAGCCTGTCTCTGCTTCCGACTGGGTTTCTCCACTGGTCGTCATCAAGATAAAGATGGATCCCTTCGACTATGCGTCGACTTACGAGAACCGAACAAGGCGATCGTCGTAGACGGGTTTCCACTTCCTCACATTGAAGAACTGCTTCATCAGCTCTCGGAGCGGTGTTTCTCCAAGCTGTACCTCGCGTCCGCTTATCACCAAGTTGAACTTTCCGAGTGCAGTAGAGACTTGACCACATTTGTATCGCACGAAGGCTTGTTTTGTTTCGCCGCGTGTGTTTCAGGCTTGCATCTGCCCCTGCAGTGTTTCAGAAAATGATGCAATTATTCTTAAGGGTTGTAATGGTGCCCTTGTTAGTTGGATGACATTTTGGTGTGGGGACGTACTCGCGAAGAGCACGATGCTAACTTGCATACTGTTCTCAACCGAATCAGTGAATGTGGTATGAAACTTAATAACAAGTGCATTTTTTCTGTGAATGAGTTACAATTTCTAGACATGTCAGTTCCCGCGGCTTGACACCTGCTGAATCTAAAGTTCAGGCCATTGTCAATGCCCCACGGCCTACTGATGTTAAAACCTTGCAATCTTTTTTAGGTCTTGTTGGTTATATGCCAAGTTTGTTCCTCACTATGCTGATGTTGTTGAACCAGTGCGTACTATACTTCGTCAAGCACAGCATTTTAAATGGTCAGCTGAAGCTAAGCAGAGCTTCATTTGAGTTAAGTCAATACTGGCCTCAAAGCCAGCTGTTAGTATTTTCAATGAGAAGCTCCCATCCTCATCACGGCGGATGCGTCCGATGTTGGACTGGGAGCAGTGTTTCAACAACTATCAGAGATGATCAGCTGATCACTATTGCTTTTGCATCTCGTACATTGACCCCTGCTGAACGCAGATATTCAGTAGGAGAGCGTGAAGCTCTCGCTTGTCTTTTTGCCTGTGACAAATGGCATGTTTATTTGTGGGGCCGGCACTTCACATCACGTACAGATCACTAGCACTAGTTGCTCTTCTTTCTGCAGATCCGAAGGCCGCCGCCCCATTCGCATTTCCCGTTGGTGTGCCAAACTCATGTATTATAATTTCAGTGTTCAATATTGTAAAGGTTCTAATAACGTGGTTGCTGATGTACTGTCGCGCCTTCCTCTTCAGATACCGTTTACTGAAGAGCGGGATGAGGAAGTTGTTTCATTAGTTACTTCCTGCCTTACTCAAGCTGAGCTTCAGGCAGCTACAGCTGCAGATTCCACTTTGTCTCAATTTCTCAAATATTTACGTGAAGGATGGC
>WOVY01013633.1:0-41189 GCA_013436015.1 Rhipicephalus annulatus
TGACACTTGTACAGGTATTTTTGCAAATTAGTTTCCACCACCATCGTCTTTCTCTAATTATAAGTGGAAAAAGTTTCTTTTTTAAGTTACACATCAGAACATTTCCCTAAGAACCTTTCAAAAGAGCGAGGTTTTCATATGCCATGTGGATCAGACTGCCTGGTTTGTAAATAACCGGAAGCAAGTAACCATGTATTACTACTGGTGGGAAGGGGATAAATTTGGGATATTTTACAGAGAACAATCAAAAAAGATTTCTGTTAGACCCTCATTGAATCGGTATTTAGCTATATAAAGAATGATAACGGGTTACCTTTTGATTTAATCATGAACACTGTCTTGTACAATATATGACGCTCTGGAGTGGCTAGATTTCACTGTGACCCTGGCAGGAGATCCGCAAGGCAGTATTTTAAAGAAAGTAAATCAGTGTTCGTCGAGGTAAGAACAAATCAATGTGTTCCTTCATGGTTAGAAATGGTAAAAGCCTGTTTACTATGGGATATTTTAAGGATGTGATGTCCTTAAGCCGTGCGTGACGGCTGTGGTAGCGTTTGTTCTGTCACGTTTGCTGTGTATTTAATATATTTATCACGTCCCCTTGTGCGTGACGTCCAACCGGAAATAAAGAAAACAAAACAGCGTGGCTCTGTGGTACGTTGCTCGACTACCACGCAGAGGGCCCGGGTACAAATCTCACTCAACCTTGGTTTTATTTTATTTTACTTTTTCGTGTCGTATATAGCACCACCACGCAAGCGATGCCGCTAACGCGGTATGGGCGCTCAGGGCTGCCTTATAAAAATATAAAGGGTGACTGCCGGCCTGTGGCATTACACATTTTGAAAAACAGACAGAGCTCGAAAACGAGGACCAGAAGAAGTGCGATGCACAACACTACAATTTCTCCTGTGGAGGTCTCACAGCGGAGATATCTTTCATGCAATTACGCTGCTGAAATAGTCACCACATGTTTTCACGGAAAGTGTTTTCGGCCTCACCATTTCAATGTGACGTGATGACGGTTGGCCAGCCGCACATCGAACTGCGCTGAACGGCCCGCAGTTCGCACGTATTATAGCGTGTAGTGGTATTTGTACTTCCTCAACATCCTCACATGGAAACGCGTAAGACTGGAATAGACGCCGGGTAACATTCAAGATCAACTACAAAGTCATAAGTGTTATAAAACAATATGTTTCTGCTGATGGGAAATAGATAACGATGTCAACCACACTAAATGAACTGAGCAAAATATTGTGCTATAAAAGATAACAAAAGGTTGACTTCTTTCAATAGATATGATTTTGACAGGCAGAAAAGTCCCATAAAACTAAAATGCGTCGTTTGAAACGGTTTTTTTTTGTGTGGGTGTACCTCTGAGATTTGTGGTATTGTGGCGGTATGAAAGAAGCAAGCATGACTGTTTTTCAGCGCTCTGCAGCGCCGGCTTGAATTCTTCAGAATAGCGTAGGCTGCCTAGCAAACCAATCTTATCGTGAAGAAAAAGTCTTATCTCGTATTTTTTCTATGTTTGTTAGTTCGAAACATTCTTCATGAATCGAGAGCTCTGATATGTTGGTAGTCTCACGTTGCTGCCAGTTTAGTGAAGAGAAAATTGGTGCTATTGTGACAGAAGTGCGCGAACAGAAATTGCACGCCACCGCTTCGTTGAGCAATCGTCAATTTGCCACCGCTAGCCACGAGGTACCTCCCTAAAACAAATCTTGCGTGCTCAAAAGTACGCGAACGCGAAACCCCTAGGTCATTTGAGAAATTGTAACTTGACGCCTTCCCATCCCGAGTGCTATAGTCCACGAGAGTGCCGTGGCTAATCGAATACCGGAAAAGACGCGAGATTAGATAGATAGATAAATAGATAGATAGATAGATAGATAGATAGATAGATAGATAGATAGATAGATAGATAGATAGATAGATAGATAGATAGATAGATAGATAGATAGATAGATAGATAGATAGATAGATAGATAGATAGATAGATAGATAGATAGATAGGTCGATAGAGATAGCTAGATACCTAGATTAGATGATAGATAGATCGCCTAGATAGATCGATAGATAGATCGATAGATAGATAGCTAGATAGATAGATAGATAGATAGATAGATAGATAGATAGATTAGTCTTTGAACAAATGTGCAAGTGCGAATTCACGAGACAGAATCACTTGGGTTCCCGTCAGTCCAGCGCGCAAAATTATTTTTAAACACTCTATAAGGCAAGTAATTACACTGTTGTAACTTCACCGAGCACCTGGTAACAACGCCTGCCATAAGCATTTCGTAACCCAGAAATTGCGAAGATATTCCTAATCATCTTCTGTTTCCCTCATTTTCCCATATTTTACTTGTGATTGCTCAAGGTCGAATCGAATCAGTGAAGACAGAGAGAGGTGAAAAAAAAAAAAAAACAATCCCAGACGCACTATGTAGAGAACCTCCTTATCAGTGCTGACGTTATTATACGTACCAATAATATGCCGCAAAAAAATCATTCATGCCTTCTACGTATACCACTTGTAGACTGAAAAAAAAGGTAGTTTTGCTAGCCTGTTTGTCATTATTCCAACAGCCCGTCTTGAAGTTAATGCTGCGTTATTTACAATGTTATATTTGCATGTACGTTAAACGCAAGTTGGTAGACCTTATACGGGCAGGCATTATGCGAGGGATTATTCGTCAGCTGGCTGCTCGTAATAAAATTACGGTATGCGTGACGCCATAAGGCACAAAAGAGTGTTTCACACTCGCCGTCATTGTTACTAGTGGCGCTGACCAACACTCCAATGTTTAAATGCGCATATATACACTATAAAATGGACGTGGGAATTACCGCCGCTGAATCTCAGTTGGTCATCGAACACGTTATTCCAAGGTCGCAGGTTCGGTGCCTGTCAGCGGCAAGTTAGCTTTTCGTGTGCTTTTCGTTCTTCACATTTGCATTACAATTACTTCTAATAGCATCCCCTATTCTTTCTTCGACATCGTTGTACATTCACTTTAATTATTATTAAGTTTGACAAAGAAAAACGAGCCCTTAAATTTCCACTTTGCTCCAAGTTACATTTCAGCACTTCTGAACTCGCACTGTTGAGGGGCAGTAAAGGCCATCACCAATCTCTCAAAGGCAGCTGCATGCGTTTTCAGAACGCTCTCCAGCAATATATATAGAACAATTAAGCTTGCCGTGCTAACTTCTTGCTCTCAGCTACCGACTGTCCCCTTTGTCAAGTGCTTATTATTACAGCAACGTTGTCATCTTCGAATCAGCAGGCTACAACGACAAAAACCTTCAAAAATTTTAAACACATCGAAGACGTTATTGCCGTTGGGCGTTGAGGCAGCTTACATCGAAGTGAGCAATTCGATGAACATGTCACGGCAGCGCCTGCACAACGAGTGCCAGTGCACATGGAACGAACAAAGACTATACACATTTACTTCGGCGTTCGACTTGCGTTTTCGCAACGACATATGCCTGCTACGAACAAAGCCCCTGATCACGATAACTGCTTTTCTATTTCGAATGTGAAGTGTTGGAAGTATGACAGCAGAAAGTGTCAGCTATCCGCAATTCTTTGCGAAAAGCTAAAATAATAACAAAAATTGAAGCGAAAATGCTAAGAAATAACCGAAGCCCTCCGAGTACAACTCGTTCAATAACAGCGGAGAGTAGAGACAAAAAAAATATTTTGTAAAAGACTTCAAAAAGAACACATGCATCAATAAGTATTAGGAACAGAGTAAAAAAAAGTAACACAACCTTTATTCAATAACTGACCAAAACTTCCCACAAGAAAATTTTCCTTTCGACAACCTTGGAATGTTGAACGACTTCTCCAACGGGATAGTGCTTTGAGAAAAGTGATCGTGCGCTGCAATACACACCAAAAGTAAGTTGAGCGAACACACTTTAATTACGCAGGAGCTGCAGCTAATCCAAAGCCCAATGTTTTTTGCTCTTTCCTAGCAACTATAGTCGGCACAGCGTTAACAAAAACATGTTGCCTACACATATGTGCAGAAAGCACCTGAAAGGGTTTTCGGAAGACAAAATTGTGGCACCAATATGCTGCGCAATTAACATCAATCATTTAGTCAATCAGTATTTGCAGTGGAACGTGCTATTCTCGCGTATACCTTGCTGCGGGTATAGTTTTCCTGTGAACATGATTTTAGATCCGATATGTACCATGAAAACGCCAGAGGTAGCTGTTACAGAAGTCTCACCCAACTGAAAAAAAAACTATGCTTCAATGCATGCCTTGCAAATGAATAAAAGCTGGAATTTTTAAAAGTTGCCATCACGATAGCGAATCGAGTATCAGGATGGACGGGCTCATATGTATACCTTCCTGAGAGGCTCCTTCGTGGAACATCAAAAGCCTAATCCAGATAGGCTATAAACCTGTCCCCCCGCTTTGTTCGTACCGCTATGCATTGTTGGGTGCCGCCGACACGGAGCCGGCAAGGCCGAGGAGGAGTCAGGTGGGGAGGAAGGAGTGCCAAGTGGCCGAGTGGAAGGAGGCCCGTCGTTAGGGCGACCGCGTGCGCTGTTCATTGTGCGGCGGGGCAACAAAAGACAAGCCGATGGCGATGAAGGGGCAGGAACCGGCCGAAGCCGCAAAAGGCCACGCTTGGCCGATTCTCGCTTTCATTCGCCGTGCGCGCCGCCGAGAGTTATTATCATTGATGTCATCAAGTGCGCTCATGATTTCATTATAAGGACGCCGAGGGGGAGGCGCAAAAATTACGGCAGGAGGATAGGGGTTGGCGCCGGCGCCCTGCTCACGGCCGCTTGCGGCTATCAGTGGCCCCCTTTTTTACTTTTTCTTTCAAAGCACACGCAAGGCCCATCGTCCAACCCATTTGCCGCCTTTTCCTTTTTTTTCCCTGTGCGCACGCTTGGCCAGAAAAGACCACCTCGAAGGAAACGACGGGAAAAGATTAGCTTTTTCGTAAGAGACCATCGCTATAGGGCCGATAATTAATGGTGCGATTTGCCGATACTTCATCGCCGATCAGTGAGCGGATTAAAAAGAATAATCTCTCCTAGGGCCAGAAAGCGTTACTGGGCGTGTTCTGTAATCTCTCCTTCCTGTCTGTCGCTTTTTGCTGGGCGGCTGGCTGTTTTACTTTCGTGGCTTTTTTCAGCGCGAATGGCTTACGCGCTTCTCCTACGGACGCAAAGAAAAAAATAATGGTGGCCGAATTGCAGGTGCACCTTCAAGTGTAAAGCCTATGATCACTAGGACTCGAAAGTGAGTGGTTGTTTATATACGATACGTAGCTCGGTTCCAGTATTAGCGAGAGGTTTAATTTCGTGTTGCGCAAAGCAAACACGCCACTTCTTTGGGCGAGAAGAGTGAAAACATTTACGAACGAACCTTCTGATGTAAGATAAATACGCCACAGTTCTGTAGTCATCGTACCATGGAGTTTTTTTTTTCAAATCCGCAGAATTGAAGTCGTCTACAGATACAGGCTATAGGTTACACAGTTGTGCTTTATCATGTGTCAGATGTAGTAAAATGAACATTAAGTGTTACATGAACTTAAATAATCACTTGAAATAGTAATGACGAAAGAAGAGAACGAACAGACGAAAAAGAGGTATCGTACAGTCAGTGACAAGCGATCATTGTAAATAGAGACGAGTCTTTTGCATCAGGTTTATAGAACAATCAAGCAATCTTTCACAGGCAGGTCTGAGATTTAGACCACATAAGGTACCTCTGATTGATTGATTTGTGGGGTTTAACGTCCCAAAACCACCATTTGATTATGAGAGACGCCGTAGTGGAGGGCTCCGGAAATTTTGACCACCTGGGGTTCTTTAACGTGCACCCAAATTTGAGTACACGGGCCTACAACATTTCCGCCTCCATCGGAAATGCAGCCGCCGCAGCCGGGAATCGAACCCGCGACGTGCGGGTCAGCAGCCGAGTACCTTAGCCACTAGACCACCGCGGCGGGGCCACATAAGGTAATTCTGACAATACTGGATAAGTTCGAAGATTTTTTATTCGATCCACACATTAAAGGATTGAAAATTCATTCGTTACCCGATGCCGGTGTCTACCAATTTTTTTGAGAGCAAGCGCTCACGTCCATCCAACGCTACTTATTCATGCTTGTTTGTGCGCTGAGGCATCATGCATGCTTGTTAATCTAATTTCAATGCGAACGATCACTGTGATATAATGAAAAACAAAAACAAAGAAGCTTACCTCCGCTTTTCTACAGCTATCTGTAGCTTCCAATGCGCTGCAGCATGATTCAGCTGAAGCATGATTCAGCTTTTGAACAAGACCGCAACTATTCCAGATCACATGTATATAGTGTTGTCGTAAGCCTTACGAATTCGTGTTTACGTTATTACACAACCACAAGTTTTGGTAAATTCTGAATCTGTGCATATTTTGAGCAACGATAGCTCACTAATGACAAACAGCATCTATAGATCTTCATCGCAACAAGATTTCGCATCCCGATATATCGTACGAAAATGTAAATGTTGCGTTATCGCTTAGTGTTAAAACAAGTTCAGAAACCCAGTATACACGGGGACCATTTTTTAAATGAAATAAAAATAAATGAAAGAATTGTAACCGTTGCTTGGCGACAACTTTTTACATTTCGTTGTAAAAATATAAAGATAAGACGCAAAATTTGTGTTTTAAGTGCCTTTCAGAGCGCCATGCTTCTAAATTTAAGGTAATCTATTTCTAACTTGTCACGAAATGTATACTTGTTAACGCTAGAAAGATGGCGAAGAAACTCGAACCAAGCGGCAGCAGGGAAACACTTTCTCTCTGTAACTGTGTTTGCAGTCGTCTACAGCCTCGAAGCGTTCGACATAATATGCTCCGGCAGGGCGTCCAAAGCGCCAACATCTGCCCGGTCCACGGTAATGCACCTGAGCTCCGCCGCGTACACACACAGAAGTGGCCGAGGCATTGTTCTCGGCCGTCCCTTTACTCATTTCTAATCCGCCCGTTCCCGCGAGTCGAGGTAAACGCATTTGTAATGTAAAGCCGCGGAAATTCGATTGTGCTCGGGGGGGTCGACGAGTGCACGCACGCACAAGCCAAAAAACAAAGACGGCTGGACCCCTCCGCGAAAGAAGGATCCAACATGATGCGCGGACGTGGGAACACGGCAGCCGGGCGGACGAAATGGAAGCGGGCATTCAATCGAACGCAGAGAGCGCTTTGCCCGGCGCAAACAGAGCAGGCGGCCGCCGTCCGCGTCTGCAGGCGGCATCGGCCGGCCAGCCATCCGTTTTCGCGGGATACAGGGGAAATCTCTTTTTCGCCGGCTTCTCGGGCGGCAACGGTGCGCGCATAGCCTGTCTTTTGGCCGCCGACGTCTCGCGAGGAAGAGCGCCCCCTTCAATCCGTGTCCATCAGCCTCGAGAGAAACGCAGGCCCCCGAAAATGGAGCCACACTAGAAACAAATGTGCGCGTAGAACGTTGTGTCAACCGGCGCTTGTTGTCGAATTCGTGGTATCGAAAAAAAGGAGTAAAGCAGGAAAGGGCGATGAGCTCGCGCCCATTTATTTATTTATTTACTAGGTGCTCTTGTACACTGAAGTTTGTGTTGGTTGCTGCTTCGCGACCATAGTGTCAAAACATTGCGATGGCTGCTCTGTCTTATTTTCGTAGAAGCCAAGAAATGGCACACCGTTTTGTAGTTGCTGGTGAATTTCTTAATGCGATTTCGCTCGACACGCTGCTGCAATAGTGGCCCTTTGTTTCAATGTCGATAGAATTGTTTAGACAAATAAGTAATATTCAAAAAGAAAAAAAAAACAAGTGCATGTGACATCGCGTGAAATACGCTATAAAAGGGGGAAAAAGGAGAAAATAGCATCATGTGTTGAGTTTTATTGAGAGAAAAGGAGAAAAGGTTAATCTAGTATTTTTGATGAAGAACCAGGAGCAAAAATGACGAGTGTGTGGCATGCGTAAACTGGCGCTAATTGCCACGACTGATCACTCTTACCAGCGATTAGAAAAAAGTGCCTTATAATATCGTGCACGTCGTGGTACGCCAGATACCTCTGAGCAGCTTGCAAATAGCGCTATATATTCCTTCGAGGTTCTTCAGCGCCATCTTTACTGGATGATTCTTATTGGGCATGTGGAGCACATATTTGAACTAACCAACTAACTAACGAACTAACTAACTAACTAACTAATTAACTAACTAACTAACTAATTATTTAACTAACTAAATAAATAAATGCACAGCACGTTTCAGTGAACAGGTTTTGCGAAAATTCACAAGGTACCAGTATAACTTCTTTTCTGCATTGCATTCGTTGCCCTCTGCGATGCAAATCGGTCCTAATTCCTTAACATGAATTTGGCACTCATTCAAGGGATGGCTCGAAAATCCCACAGTACTACCTATGACAGAACACCATGAAACATATCACAATATGACACTAGTTTCGGCGGTAGCTTGGCGTAGCCTTTACTATTTATTATACCTATCGAATCAGAACATTCCAGAAAATGACAGTGACTTGAAATGTTAAGCAGGGTCCAAACTAATTTACCTTTCTGGGACGTCCTTATACTTCTAACAATATGTTATAAAAATATCTGGGGGTAATGAAATTTTGGTTATGATTCTGAATCCAAGCACCTATGAGCGTCAACGGAAATATTCACGCACCGATTAACATTGCCTCATTATTCTACCTGTGCTGAGTGGAAAGGATAATCAGGTCTTCTGTCGGAGCAAAGGGACATTGGATAATTGGTCTTGGATCTCATTAACCGAGAAATTGACGCGAGCCCATCAGAGCCCCAGAAGGGGGCCCACTTTACGGCCCAGCTCGGCGATGTGTAGTTGGCCTATTGATTCCTGTATTTTCCAACTCCCGCATATTCTTCATATATGTGTGGTATAGTACACTGAACAGTCATCAACCGCCAAGGTCTCGCGACGCTCCTTCCCTGTATAGTTAAACACGCTTCTTGAATGCAACTGAACCCTCTAGCGTTTGATCTTTTCGATTAACTCGTTCTCGCTGTCAGTCGACTGTTTACTTGTGTCCGCATATGATGGTATTTGGAACGAACTTTCCTCATGCGCTTAGAATTAATGTAAGGTCACGGAAATGATTCTTGCGTAGCTGAATGTCTGGCTACTATATGTGGCGTATTCAAAACGGATGAATAGAAACTTCGTGCGCCAAGCGGAGTTCCGCAAAACTTACCCCAAATAACTTTTTACAGGTGCTCTATGTTGAACTTCGGCCGTGGGCAGTAGAATCGCTCACCGTGCGGCCTTCAACTGAGACGTGTTTTGAGATAAAATGAATAAAGATTAAGTTGTCTTGGCTGGCAAACACGGTAACACACTATAAATTCATCTAAATGACGACCGTTGACATGAACCAGAAATTGCTCTGGTAGAGGTATAGGATTTAGAGTTCGCATATCTGTTCTTCATCAATTAATCTACTTCTCCGGGATGGACATCGCAGACAAAGTTACTACAATCACTGCCAAGGCGCTTAAAAAAATGAAAAATGAGTGCCCTTTCCGAGAGTTGCAGGCAACAAGGCGCGAAGATAGCCATGAATAGTTGACGCCGTTCACTGGGGGACCTGATGGCTTGCAGGAAAGCCGGCCCGTAAAAACGGCCCGCAGCGGCAGGGAGTACGTAACAGCCCCCTCTCTCTATAAAAGGGCACACACTGGGAGCACGCGTCAAGCCGGCGTGTCTTACGCGCTTTGTGTGTTTGCAGCCGAGGATGCCTGGAGTCATCGGGCAATCGAGGGGACGCGTGCGTGCGTTCGCATTGAGCCACGTACACGAGAGGCTGGGGAGGACGACGCCGCCATAAATCTTGCACGGAGGAGCCTCGGCGCGACGCCCCGATCCTTCGTCGCCTCGTCGCCCAGCACTCAAAAACAGAGCCAAAGGGACGCCGGTCGATCCTTGTAGAACACAATGACGCCGGCGACGTCGTCGGGTCGGCGCGGCTCGGGAGCCAAGTCGACCGAGCCGCAGCTTTGCTTTAGCGCAGCCCGCGCTCGGCCGGCCCCAACTGCGCTTTCGAATCCCACTGCACGGTGGCGGCTCGGGCACGGCTGCCAGTGATGTACTTGCCAACGAGCAAACCCCGCAGTGCCCTAGTCCGCGATAAAGACTTTATATAGCAAGATACACGATGCGCAAATCGCGTGTTGAAATGTCACTTAACGGAATATATGAAATGTACTTTATGTAAACATGTCTTCACTACCTGTTTTTCATGCTGGTTTATCGGTTCAATGGACATCGTTCCAAGAAAATTTTTAAAGTAACTTTACATGTCCAGTTTCCGCCATGCATGTCGAACTAATCTTGTCGTACACTGCAGTTTGTTTATATAGATCGTAATGAATGGTATGCTGAGTGGCCTTTTGGATGGCGTTCTTTTCAAGGTGAAACTTGACAACCGCCTGAAGACGCTAGCAACCCAATTTATTCATGTTTCTGTAATATGAATATACATACGTAAATGTAAAGAAGTCATTTTTTTACACTGTCATGACTATTGCTTGCGGTTTTGATGTTATAACAGATGGCTGAAATGAGAAATTAGGTTGGAAAGGACTCGAAGTTGAGTTCATAGATGTGTTTTGCGCATGCTCTCCCACGGAATAGTAAAGAAGAACGAGTGGTAAAGATTTCTATGTGGACAGCAGCTTCGTCATACCGCGAAGCAAGGGAAGCACCACCGTTTTATGAAACCCGCATTGACTCTTTTTCGCTGTGCTCCCACGGGTGCCATTAGGTTTGATCGCGCAGTGATGCTTTCACTGCTTGCCTATATACCGGCCTCTGCGGCCTCCTGTGTTCTCTGTTTACAACGGTAGCGCATGCCGCTGGCGCAGCTCCGAAAGCCTCCGTGTCAGCGTTTGTCAGCGACCACGACTATATATATATATATATATATATATATATATATATATATATATATATATATATATATATATATATATATGTAAACAGCTCAAACCTTTTGCTGAGAAGACTCAAAATTACGGAAAGTAGCTTTAGTTAGTGCAGATTCATCACGAAAAGGAAAAAAAAAGACCAGATAACGTATATAATATACGTTACGATAACGTATAACCTTTCATCAATTAGGCGTTTGTGCTTTACATTTCTCTTGTGTTTGTGTCCTGTATACGTCTATCTTTTTCCTATAACGAATTCTTAGTTGGCATGCACATGCCGCCAATCCATTCTTCCTCGCTCATTACACATTGTCCGATTCGGTGCCAGCAGTGCTGAACGATGAGCTCAAAGCGGTGCTAGCCGTGCGGTATAGCTACAGGTGAAGCTATGAAATTTAAGTTTATTACACGGTACTTCCAGTTAGGAGTTGGGCCATTTCAGTAGTTGTCGAAGTTTAGAAATGGGAACGACGCCGTGACAATGCCGCCCGACAACATAGTTCCAAGAAAGAACACAACCGTAGAGTTTCATACAATAACACAAAAATAAAACTGGAAAAACAGAAATGCGGCAGTCTTGCCCTATACAGGAAAAACCCCGATTTGTTGAACAATTAACTACACGAAGTCAGGTTCGTATTTTTGTCAGCTTTCATTCACCCCCACCCACTTACTTGTCCGTTCATTCGTCTGTCCATTCATCCATTCATGATCAAGCACAAGATACTCACGAAAAGACACACAAAGCATGAGCGCAAACTAACAACGTCCACAGTTTCACACTTAACACGCTGCTGGTCTCGAATGACCTCATCATGTTCTAAAATAAGCAAAAAGGACGAATGAATTCGCATACGCACAGGTATACACAGGCAGCGCAAATCAGTGAGACACTTATTTCTTCTCTTCTTTGAAGAAAGTTAGCGCTTCTTTCGGCAACCTCTGCAGCGACCAAATAGACCTTTCTGCACTTGGTAACCTAAACGCAATATTTCCGGCGAAAACACGCGACTTATACAAACTGCCCCCCTCACATGATAAGCACGCGCGCGCGAGCACGGACACTGGCGACTACGCGCAAACTACAGGTTGACGAGCTAGCGCATATATAGCGCCGAGCGTCATCTCGCTGGTTTGCTCGTAAGGAAGAGAACATGCTGATATCCCCCCCCCCCCCAAGATCGGAGTACGGCCAGTGGTAAATGGTGTCTTTAAGTAGCTTGCCGTTAGTACGCTGAAGGACGTGCGCTTTTTTGAACAACCGGTTAACGCCGAGAGCTGCGGAGCGAGAGTTCACGGTTCGATTTTTCACATCGGAGCATTTATTTTTTTAACGCGATTGCGTTAAAGAGCTGGTTTCACAGAAATTGCTGTGTCGGTCTTTGCATGGGCGTTGTTGGTTGTGAGTGAAAAATCATCTGCGTGACCGAAACCTTTCGAATGATGCAAATAAAGTGTAATAAAATTTTCCAGGTCCTATCCCAGGTTATTTGCGTGGCAAGTATACGCTGCTACTACACAGCCACGGGTCTGCTTGGAAAAAATAGCTATAATAAGTTCCTCTGTTTGGAAATGCAGTGAAAATAATGTTCATGTTTTACAAAAACACGCGTTCTGTATACAGGCTTCACAATAGAAAATGCATTAGTGCATTAATATTGCTTGGTACGAGCGTACATTGCCATCGGGCGCCAATATCATAATGCGGGTCGTGGCTTAAAGCCAGCCACCCATTACAAAAAGCACCCACGTTACTGCACCTATTCCCTTAAGACCGCGTAGTGGGGTGCATAGAAAGTTCGAAAATATTTCACGTGCATGATTACTCGTGATTTAAAGCATGCTACCCAGTACACATGATGCAGCCATATTAGAAAGCTTCACTGACGCAAGCCGCTTTCAGTAATCTTCAGTTTAAACTTTTCGAGTAGAGATGTGGCTAGAAATGTGGCTATAAGAGGGAAAAGAAGAGAAAAGTGAGTCCTGTAACTGTCTGCATCAGGGTGCAACACCTCAACAGTAGCTCACAGAGGATGGGGGTGAGGAGGAATTAAATGGATATAAGTAAAGGTATATATATAGAGAGAGATGCGCTAAGCCAGCGAGCGAGGAGATATCGAGGGGATAGGAAAGATGGAAACACGGTCACAGGAGTCCGAGGACGAGGCACCACTTGCGAGAGCTCTTGTCGGCGTCAGGAGATGGCGTAGGGCAAGTCCAGTAGGTCAGAGCTACGCTGTCGTCGGAGGTCGGCGTCAGGAGATGACGTAGGGGCAGCCCAGTCGGCCAGAGCTACGCTGACGTCGGTCATCGCGAGGGCACAACCGGTCGGCACGGAATTCAGCGAGCGAGTCTTTCGAGTAGAATCATACAATAAAAGGTATAGGCACCAAATCGTTGAAGTACGCACAAAATACATCATATCGCTATGGCGTTAAACTTTTCGAGGTGAAGCTTAAGTACCCCCCAATTTTAAATGTGAAGCATTTCTTAGCGAAATTCAGCAACTTCGAGCGAATCTATCTATCTATCTATCTATCTATCTATCTATCTATCTATCTATCTATCTATCTATCTATCTATCTATCTATCTGTCTGTCTGTCTGTCTGTCTGTCTATCTGTCTATCTGTCTGTCTGTCTGTCTGTCTGTCTGTCTAGCCGCCTACAACTTTTAGCTTTCCAGGCCATTTCGATAATGGAATCGATATCAAAATTCGTATGACATAACATGACTGTATGACGAGCATAACTGACCAGTCGACATGAAAATCATGACACGTATGTCATCATTTACATTTCATGGTCTTGCTGCTCTTGCGGTGGTTTCGTTCTCATGACATATTGCAAAACTGGTGTGGCGTGACATGACTGCTTGGTAAACACAAGTTAAAGACCCTAACGTAGAAATCATGACATGCATGTCATGTAAAAACATGATTTCATGCCGCGCTCATAATACGCCAACGTCCAGTTTGTTAGCTTCACATATACCAAATTTGGTATTACGTGACGCGAACGCACGACGAAGCTAAATGACACGTCCAAATATGATAATCATGACATGCGTCTCATGTGAAACATGGCAGCATGCTACGCTCATAGTGCGTTCGCGGTCGTTTCGCTAGCTTCACATATACAAGGTTTGATGTCACGTGACGTCAATAGATGAGAAAGGTATACGACTGGTGCGAAAATGAAAATCGTGAGATGCGTGTCATGTGAGAACATGACTACATGCCACGTTCATGATGCGCTCATGGTCGTTGCGCTAGCTTCATATATGCTAAATATGTTATTACGGGATGTGAATGAATGACAAAGGTATGCGACTGGTGCAAACATAATAATCATGAGATGTGTGTCATGTATGATCATGACTACATGTCACGCTTATGCTGCGCTCGCGCCCGTTTCGCAAGCTTCACATATACAAAATCTGGCAATACGTGACGCGAATGGACGACGAAGTTAAAACACATCTAAACATGATAATGATGACATGCATGTCATGCAAAACATGACTACGTGCTACGCTCACATCACCCTCGCAGCCGTTTTACTAGCTCAACATATACGAAATTTGCTATCACGTGACGTGAATCGACGACGAAGGTAAATGACACGTCAAAACATGATAATCATGACATGGAAGTATTGTACGGCATAATTTACGTCCGCCTCGTAACGTTGTGCTGATTTTAAAGCAACTAACGAACCTTCCTCCTTCGTGCTTCACATATCATCGATGCCCACTGTATGTGGATCTGCCAATATTTTTAACGTAATTTTTTTCGTGGTGTAATATATATATATATATATATATATATATATATATATATATATATATATATATATATATATATATATACATGCTATACATGGGGGAACAAGTCTTATCCGCTTGCACAGCCTTTACAATTCCTGCATGCTGCCTCCTTCAAGACGAAATGTCGCTAGAGCCAAAGTTTCAACAGCTGGTCTCATCTTCTAGCCAGAATACTCTCTGTCGAAAAACGTTATAAATCCAGTGATACCCCATGTTCCGAGAATTTTTCATCACTTCACGCTCCTATCATCCCCTAAACTTCTGTTCTATTCGGATCCGCATGTTATGCGAAATATTAAACGTTCATACCCCACCGTTCTTCCACGTATTCGCCACAACGCGCTCACATCGATCTTTCTAGTTCTGTTGTTCGTTCTCTACGCAGTACGTAATCGAGTAATGTTTAGTTAAAGTGCACACGATAGAAGCATCAGGGATCCGGCATGGGTCATTCAGCTTCTATAAAGAATAATAAAATAAGCGTGGGTTCCAGGACTCCCTAGAATGAACATTTACGCTTTTACACACCACAGCGAGCGTGAAGGATACCCGAGGGCTTGGCAATCGCACAGCAGACACTGCTGCCGTTCACGACGGTCCATTGTTTTCCAACAGAAAGAGGCCTCCTTCACAAGACATCTCTCCGAACCGACGCACTTGTCGAGGGGCGCGCCATTCTCCTCCGGCGTACTCCAGCGGGAGGGCGGTCTCTCCCACTCATAGCCGCTGGCAGGCCCTACTCGGCAGGCCGGCTCCCCGAATAGCTGCGATTTCATTTAGGGCAAACACGCCGTGGATATTCCACTGAAGAGGGGGACCGACGCCAGCCCCATGCGAACCGCAGTCCACGACCTGATGACAAACACCAAACGAGAGCCCTCCTGCCATCGCTATTGCTTTGGCTGCTGCGGAATGGTTGCGCCTTGTTTCTCAACGTTGCTGCCAGATATTTGTTACTTTGGAGTCGTGCCTCCATCCGCTCCCTCTTAGTTGTCGTCATTTGCTCTATGCTTCACGGTTTCATGGCAGTAAAATGGCGCTTGTTTCCTAGAGCCCGATATCTCTCTTCTTTTGAAAACGAAAAGCATGATCCTTTCGCTAGCGTAAACATTTCAGGGAAACGGACGACCAAACCGTGCCGATTAGCCTCCTCGCAATATATGTACATGAGAGGGAGGGCGGTCAAAAGCTCCCAGCCCCGCTGCCTTAGAAATACATAGAATAGCGGCCAGACAGCTTTTGAACCTCTCCCCCCCCCCCTGTACGTACAACATCAACGATAAAATAACAGTGAATCTTGGACTTCCCAGCATCCTTGCTGCAGGAGCCACACATTATTCATTCAAAGTTGCTGTCCATTTTCCACAGCGTACCTAATCCTTGAAAATCCTCTGAGCGAAGTTCAAACTCGTTCTAAACCATCAAAGCCTGGTGCAGGTGATTCTGCGAGCACTCCCTTCAGTGGCTGCAAATTATTCAAACCGATTTTATGCTTGACGTGTCGACGCGGCTCGAACATGCTACACCCAGAGCCACTACCCTCTGAAAACAGTCAGCGTGGCTGCATCATGCGAACTTAGGGTTTGTTACGATGTCGTTTGTTTTTCACTCCCATTTATTGTTCGTTTAAATTCTTAAACCTTCATACAGTACACATTAGTTATCAGATAACTTTTTCCTGACCAACCTATTAGCAATTTTATTGTAAGAACTTAAGTAGCGTTGTTAATAATGATACCGTCAATATTCTCTAAAGAAGATGTGCCAGCTTGAAAACTACACGTCGATGGCCGAGGCCTGAATAGATAGTTGCCATTTGGTTATATTTGCGCCATCAAACGTGAAATAACTGAGGAGAGCCTACTTGCAGTGCTGCTATACTGTGGCAAAATCATGAAAGGTCACTTCCTTCGTCTGATCGAGAAAAAAAAAAGATTAGAAAATGTCGGCAGAAGCGAGAATCTTATGTGAACAACAACAACAACAACAAAAGAGCGCTTTGCACAAGTTTCTCGCAGGGACGTCCCTCACGGCAGTCAGGCAAAGAGAGCCCAGATAAGGAGGCCCATCAGCATCTATCAAAAGCGTCTCGATGCTGAGGACGCCTTGCGCTTGGCACATGCGGCGGCGCCCATCCGGCGACCCACGGACCAAGGTCGGCGCCAGCAACGACATCCCGGCTACGCACAAGGCAGACCACGGGGGCCTTCCGCAACCGGAGACGGGCCAGCTGTTTGTCGTCCTCCGGCGAACACCCCACCTGCGACTCAGCGGGAAGCAACGCTGTGTGTCCCGCGCCCTATTCGGCGGCCATCGTGGGTGCCCGACGAGCGTGGCCGCCAACGACGACAGATGGGTGTCTTCGCATTGGGCGTAAGGTATACCCTACGTGATATGCGTTCGCTAGAGCGAATCCGGTTAAACCATGACGTACACTCCGAGCGCTCCCTATCTCATACACAAAAAAGTGCTTACACACTCTGATGCGCACAAAAAGGCTAGTCCATGCCCATATGTGGTGGGTATGATGCATCTGTATTCCCCTACGCAGATGTTTAGTGCACTGCGTTGATCACGCGCCAATTACCATCATAAAGAGCGCAGTTAAAACCGAAGCCAATCCCCGTTCTGACACGGTTGTTGAAGCCGTCAGTTTATATATAACACTGGCTAAGAAAATTCCCTATAAAATGCCCACCTTTCCAAAAAACAAAAATCTATTGGTCAATAAGCACAACGAGCTTCTCGACAAAGACCGCTATCTCGGTGCCGTAGTATCATGAGAGGTGACACCTAATTGTATTGAAGTGACCTGTGTTGTGATTATCTTTATTGCATATCTGAGATGTGACTCTGCGCTGTATTTGGTCTTCGACTTTTCGGTACTGAACTGTCTTTATTTGAAAATACTCACCAAGAATCTCTTCGTTTATCTTCTGAATAACCATCTTTTCTGCACCACGTACCTTTTAATTTTAAATACTTGTTAGTGAATACTTTAAATTAATTCTAGTACATATTAGTCCTATGTAAAACTGAGGGACTGGTGCTTTTTTATAATGTGCCAATATCTCCTAATATTAGGAAATAGATGCAAGAACGCTGCCATTTTGCAAGTGCACGCTCGCTTAAAAAAATATAGTGACAAACAGTTGGACTTTGCGGTGTGAGTGCGTTGAAGATATCTGAAGTGATGCACCAATGAAGCGTTCTTTAGGTGGTGAAATTTCAAATTTAGATGACATCACAGGATATAGGCTGAGTAAAGATATCACTGTGAATCTCCATAGACTGCAGTTCTGTTCGCCAGGTACACGTCAACCTGAAGGTATCCTTTAATGTCCCTATACACAGTACACATATGATTTGGCATGTCGCCTTCACCTCCAGGAAAAAGAGAATAAGAATAGGAGGTTAACTATGGCTGAGCCCGGCTATAGTCTACCCTGCACCGGAGAAGGCGACAAGAACATCTCTAAAAACAATGCACTGCAGTATGGTGATTAACTGATTGTATCAGTGGCTGTGTGCGAGGACGTTAAGTGGCAGTCCGGATCTTGTAGTCTGATCGCGACGTCTAAAGCACTTAGTTGAAAAAAAACTTATGAATTAGTGTGTACACTGTTAGCGGTAGCAAAAAAGTACAGTCGTCAACAAGGGCGTATGTATACGCAGAAATTTTTCGAAAAGAGGGGTGGGCTAGCAGTGGAAGAGGGCACCTCTGATTGCGAGGGGGAGGGCACAGCCTTTAAACGGTAATTTTTCGCTTTTTGTGCCCTGGCGAAAAAAAGAATTTGGAGGAGGGGGGCACGGACCCGGTGTGTCACTTCCTGGCTACGCCACTGGTCGTCAGCGAGCGTAATACGAATGCTCTGACTCGCGAACTGTGCTATATTGACTGAGGCCTGCCGCGAAACGCTGGATGCTGTCGCCGAGATAATACCTCGGTATGCTTGGATAGCATGTCGGCATGCATTGGCACGATCTCGGCAACAGAACCCAATGTTACGCGGTGCTAACGTGAATGAAACTGTTGCAGTACACGCTGCGGGGCGTTGTTGACTACTTTACTTGTCCTCGCATACACAGTGAAAGCATAGCTGTGGCGTGTCGGCTGTTAGGTCAACTGTTTTTCTCCCGTATGAGTCTGTCTTGTGACAGGTCAAAGGGATACTGACACAAACCATCGCGGCAGATATAGCGTGCGGAGTCGATTCCCGTTAACATGCGTAAAGAATCTGCAAAATATGAACAGCGCATATAGCAATGGAAGGTATTTTAACTTAATCTTGAAGCTTCCGTCAGCGATCGACTCCACCGCGCTATTGACACCCCCCAGAGGGGACCCTTGGGGATCCCCTACTTTCCTCACGTGATTACGCGGCAAGTAATTACGACTTCATAGCCGCCATTTGTCTTTAGTCGCGTTTGCTACACCAGACTATTACTGGGCGGCCGCTATACTCTCGAGTTCGTGGCCGCGGCGCACGAGTTGAAAGTTTTGTGTTAAAGACAATGTGGTCCCGTTTCCTGTTCGAAAAAAGTTCTTGATCTGAACTGCGTGAAAGTACGTCACAGTTCTGTGTGCTGACTTGGTCGAGCGTTGAACCCGCTTGGTGGGGATAGCTGCACCAGTTGGTTTGGCGTTTTACAGCGAAAGCTGTTATGAGAAGAAAACTCGGGTCACGTGCGGTGCCGTAGTTGTCCGACACTGCCACTGCCACCGCCGCCAGTTTCCCTAACTACTGCCGCAGAAATGATAAAAATCACAGCATATCCACGGAGTGAATGATAATAAGTGGGGCGAAGTGTCCGTCAGTCCTTCCATGCTTCCGTCCGTCGGTTCGTTTTTTCTTCCGTCTGTCCACGCGACCATCCGTGCATGCATCTATTGTTGTGACCGGCGCCGGAGCTGAAGAGGGAGCGGCGCTCCTTTAATCTTCAAACCAAACCGAACGACCGGCTGCCTACTGTTAGGACCGGCGCCAGGTCTGACAATGGATCGGCGTTCCTTTTGATGTTCCTTTTTAGTCGCCAAACGGGTTGGCGGCCTGTGTCCGCCATGTATTGTTCCCCCCTGGCCGGAGGGTGCGGCGTCTTGCCGCCACGACACCGTGAGCAGTTCGGGAGACCACAAGTGCAGCTTCTTCTTTGGAAGATGACGGCGGCGGCGGCGGCCGGAAATCGTCCCGCTAATTGAACGAGTCGTTCGGCGACCGTTTGAAGCTTGTTTACGGCGGCCCTTTCGATGGATGCAGTCATCAACTTCAGACCCCTCGCCCAGCGACACCCCTTGACGAGGAGGAGCCACGTTCGTGCCCCATGGCCGTGCAGTGACCACGCTTCAATTTTGAACGTTCACGTGGACCGTGCGTGCTCGTCACCCTCGCGGGGTAATGTGTGATCCGTGGTTGGACGGTGCCCTCTGTACGCGGTCCCCGATCTAGGGATCTGGGGAGGACAGACCCTTTATAATGAGCCCCCACGGCTCATTCGGTGTGCTTTTTTTCGAGAAGAGAACCAGGCAGAACAGAGCAGAACCGAGCAGAACCATGTAGAACCAAGCACCATGGAGCGCTATGTTAGGAGTCATGTAGAGGCCTGCCACGTTTGAGGGCTCACCGTGTAGGGAGTTCGCAATGTATATTGTAAATAAACCCTCTTCAAGTCTCTCTTCCTCCTGCCTCGACAACTTCATCCCGGACCTCCGGTGTCTGGAAACCCCGGTCGCAACAGCTGGTTGGCAGCGGTGGGATACGAGTCTGCGACGGAGAGCGACATGTACCGGAGGCCAGCCGAAAGCCCTGGAACTCGGCGGGATCGAAGCAGCGTACCACCACCGCACGTAATGGGGTGAGTGCCTGGCTTTGTGCTTGAGATATATCGAGTCTTTTAGCCTAGATTCGTTAAAAGATAGATATAACCAACAACTGCCTGGCCACTGTGGTTGTTATCTCAGCACAGGGCAGCACTGGATGATTATCTGAGCAAGTACGCTAAAGCAGGAAAGCTTAGATGATTCAATAGGAACAAGTGGTAATGTTTCAAAATTTCTAAGGGTACGTTGCGGGTTAAATTTTAGGATGTTGTAAAAAGCAGGAGTGAAAAATTAACAAGAAAAAGTAGAGAGGGATGTTGGCCACGTAGTGCTACTTGGGTGCTTAAGCTTGTGGTCTCCGCTGTGAGATTTGCCAGGCTTCAATTTCTCTAGACCCAGAATTGAGACGCTGGTGGGTTTGTGTTTTGTCACAGCTGAGCCAAAGCAAAGTAGTCGCCATGGATCTTACGAGATTGACAAGAGAGGACCTGCTGAACCTGTGTTGGGATCTGGAGCTAGATTTTAATGATGATATGCCTGCTTCTAAACTCCGCGAAGTGATTCTCGAAAGCAATAGTGACAATGAGGAAATCGAGCACTTCGGGAATATGTACTTATTGGACCAGGAGGAGGAAGTACAAAGGGCGCAAAGAAGGAAAGATGGCGCCAGGAGGAATTGGAAGCTGAGCGCAGGCATGAAGAACATATAAAAAGGATGCAGGAATTAGATGAAGAGATAGAAAGGCTTAATTGTGAATTGGTGGCATTGCAGCAGAGTGGTCAATCCATAGATGTAGCGCACGAACGGTGCGATGTAGCGGCGGTGCCATTTAAGACCGAAGCGAAGGCTACAGGTCAGACATCTGTAGATGAAGTGCACGAACGGTGCGACGTAGCGGCGGTGCCGATTAAGGCCGAAGAGAGGGCTACAGGTCAGAAATTTGCAGATGTACCGCACGAACGGTGCGTTTCAGCAGCGGTGCCGTTTAGGGCCGAAGAGAGTGCTGCGGGTCTGATATCTGTAGATATAGCGGCGGTGCCGTTTGAGGCCAAAGAGAAGGCTAGTGCCTGTAAGGGAATGGAACAGGTTTTAACCCATTCTGAGGGAAAAGAGCTCGCGGTCACAGCAGGGTGTGAGGGTTCCGTGGTGGTGGAAACGAAGTTAAGATTAACAGAGTGTTCCATCGAACCTTGCAGCCCTGTAGACCATGTTGATGAGCGTCAGAGGCGGACGAAAGGCTCCAGGTTTGGCACCAAGGAATGTGCCAAACGGAGAAAGCGTCCGAAAAACAGAAGCGCGGCAAGGCTCGCGATCAGCGCGGCGCGTTTGACGAGGACCTTCAAACGGCGTGGCGGATTTGCGAGAAAAGGCCCGTTGTCTTCTCTGACTGGCTTAAATCGCATGCGTCTGAGCGGCCGGAGAGTAAGGAACAGAAGTGCGCAATCTACGCGGCCGCGGTCTAACGATGAACTGATAGGCAATCATCAGGACTGGGCGCGCGAGATGGCGGAGGAGCATATCGGTGATGAAGAACGTCAGAGTAGGACGAAAGGCTCCCAGGTCCGCACAAAGAAGCGTGCACAGGGGAGAAAGCGTCCGAAGGGCAACAAAAAGGCAAAGCTCGAGATGAGCACAACGCGTTTGAGTAAGGGTTTCAAACGGCGTGGTAAAATCGCGAGAAAAGTGCCGTTGTCATCTCTGACGGGTCTGTATCGTATGCGTCCGAACCGCCGGAAAAGAAAAGCGCATCGTACGCGGCAGTGTTTGAAGGATAGATTGCTAGGCAATTATCCAGACAGTCCGCGCGAAAAATCAGATGAGCATGTGGGTGCTGGTGAGCATCAGAGATGGGCGAAAGGCTCCGTAGACGGCACCAAGAGACGTGCAAAACGGAGAAAGCGCCGTAAAAACAGGCAGGCAAAAATCGCGACGCGTTTGAGGAATGTATTCAAATGGCGGAGCGAAATTTCAAGAAAGTTGCCGTATCGCAAGCGTCCAAGCGGCCAGAGAACAAAGAAAAGAGAAGCGCATTGTGTGCGTAAGTGGTCGAGGGGCAAGAGACCCTTCCGTTGTTCTCGCGGTGCATTGGACGGGGTGCGGGGCAAAAGAGTCGGTGGTTTTCGAGGGGCAGGAAGCGACAGCAAGTCGGCTTCGAGGAACGTCGCGGGGTTCGGTAGCAGGGCGATTGACGCGTGTTGTAGACCCCGCTTCTCGAGAAAATCGTTCCGGGCGCGACCACCGCGAGTTCGACTCAGAGTTGTTGCGAACAGCTGTTAGCCTCTCGGAAAACGTCGACTCGGGACTGTTGAAAGGAACATTTTGTTTGTTTTTGTGATTTTGTAAATAACTCGTTTGTACTTTGTTTTCGTTAGCGCTCTATCATTTTGGTAGCCTATATGCGTTGTATAGATCTATTGGAAGGATAGTGACACGCATTAGAGCGTACAGAATTAGGCGTTTGTCATCGGCACCGGAGTTGGTTTGTATGCGTCCGAGCCGCCGGACAAAACGAAAAAAAAAAAAAAAAAAAAGCACGTTGGGTAGAAAGGCAGACCCTTTCGTCGCTCTATCGACGGCATGTTTGATGGACTGCGGGAGTGCGAGGTACTCAGCGAGAGTAAGAACGCAGGTTGTCAGCGCAGAGCTTTGCGGGGGTCGGAGGCGAAGCGAATGGGTTTTGCCATTGTTCCATTTCCCGTTCGCCTAAAAAGACCCACAGGACGCGACACCGCGCGTTAGTCCCAAAAAGGAGTAGACATCCGTGAGCTTTTGACGATGGTCATTAGTGGATTTATTTTGTTTTGAAATTTGCTTTTGACTGTTTAAGTTGTTTTGGATTTTAATGTGTTTTTTAAGAATCTCGTCTACCAAATAGTGTTTAGGTAACACATTTTTTGGTTTTGTTCATTTCTTGGGCGTTGTACGTTTAGCTAAGGTAAGCGTTGTGCGATTGCATAAACGACACGCATAGGAGCCTGCGTCATGGTAGATACGTGTAAATGAGCAGGAGCAACGTTATGAACTAATTATGACTGAGCGTAGTAGAGACGCAAAGTTATTGCTTGCGAGATTTTTCAGGATTCATGCGAAACTTTTTTTGTTGTTCATTTAATGTTTTGTTCGCATGTGTCCGGTGTGTAAGAAAAGCTAGCTCGTGAGTTTATATGTATGCTTTGTGAAAGTGGCAACAGCAAGGGAACGGTTAGGTGGTATCTCCTCCAGGCAGGCGCACTGTGATGTGCGTTTGCGGATGTATAATAAAGAGGTTCCTAATGCAGGTGCAGCACGGCAGTTATGCTTTCGTCTTCTCAAGAGGAATTGACGACTGGCTTTGGCGGCACTAAATTTCGGGAACTAAAAGATAGCGTGAAGTAAAATGCTTCATTTTATGAGTATGATACCTGGTGGGTTACGGCGGATTACTCACGCAGGCACTCGGGTATGCCACGGTGAGCGCATCACTTGACAATTAGTTTTCTTGAAAGCAGTTTGATGGGAAGATTATTATCGGATCGGGATTAGGAGTTTTGGTGAAACCTCAGAGAAACGTCCCGATTGCTGCTTTGTGTTTGGTAATACTGCTTAAGTAAGGTTGCTTTTGGATAATTTGTCGGACTCGACGTGTCTCAGTGCGGGCAGGGTGCTCTCCCGTGCCTGTGGTGGTGTGTATGAATGCTTTTCCCAGAGGGGAGCCACAAGGAACGAGAGGGAAAGAGTCCTTGGCTGAGCGTCATCAGCAGTGGCCTGGAAGACAGCACTACACAGCGACACTTCGAGCAACCTGTGCAGCTGGTCACCCTCAGGTCGCTTCTCCCGCCGGCGGACGAGCTGTTGTGACCGGCGCCGGAGCTGAAGAGGGAGCGGCGCTCCTTTAATCTTCAAACCAAACCGAACGACCGGCTGCCTACTGTTAGGACCGGCGCCAGGTCTGACAATGGATCGGCGTTCCTTTTGATGTTCCTTTTTAGTCGCCAAACGGGTTGGCGGCCTGTGTCCGCCATGTATTGTTCCCCCCTGGCCGGAGGGTGCGGCGTCTTGCCGCCACGACACCGTGAGCAGTTCGGGAGACCACAAGTGCAGCTTCTTCTTTGGAAGATGACGGCGGCGGCGGCGGCCGGAAATCGTCCCGCTAATTGAACGAGTCGTTCGGCGACCGTTTGAAGCTTGTTTACGGCGGCCCTTTCGATGGATGCAGTCATCAACTTCAGACCCCTCGCCCAGCGACACCCCTTGACGAGGAGGAGCCACGTTCGTGCCCCATGGCCGTGCAGTGACCACGCTTCAATTTTGAACGTTCACGTGGACCGTGCGTGCTCGTCACCCTCGCGGGTAATGTGTGATCCGTGGTTGGACGGTGCCCTCTGTACGCGGTCCCCGATCTAGGGATCTGGGGAGGACAGACCCTTTATAATGAGCCCCCACGG
This sequence comes from Rhipicephalus annulatus, assembly GCA_013436015.1. Classification (NCBI taxonomy): domain Eukaryota; kingdom Metazoa; phylum Arthropoda; class Arachnida; order Ixodida; family Ixodidae; genus Rhipicephalus; species Rhipicephalus annulatus. The sequence continues at coordinate 25,062 of WOVY01013633.1, forward strand.
CTCATTCGGTGTGCTTTTTTTCGAGAAGAGAACCAGGCAGAACAGAGCAGAACCGAGCAGAACCATGTAGAACCAAGCACCATGGAGCGCTATGTTAGGAGTCATGTAGAGGCCTGCCACGTTTGAGGGCTCACCGTGTAGGGAGTTCGCAATGTATATATTGTAAATAAACCCTCTTCAAGTCTCTCTTCCTCCTGCCTCGACAACTTCATCCCGGACCTCCGGTGTCTGGAAACCCCGGTCGCAACACTATGCGTCTGTCCGCCTGTTAATGCGTCCATCTGTGAGTACGTCTATCCGTCCGTCCGCACGTCCATCCATTCGTCCATCCGTCTGCTAGTCTGTCTGTCCGTCCGTCCGTGCGTCCATCTAGTGAACACTTCAAGTACCGTCATCTCGCATCCCCTGTGGCACATACCCACTCTAGAGTGAGTATGTGCCACCAGTGGCTACCTCCTACTAGCACTTACACCGAAGGACGCCTTAAGATGCTTCTTCCCTAAAAAAAATCTAGTACCAAGGACACAGTGGGGCTCGTACCCAGGTGCGCGGCGCGCCATCCCAATATTCTACCACTGAGCCACGCTGGTGTTTGGGACTTGTTCGCAAACTTGCCTTAGGCATAAACAGCTGAAGCGCAAAAAAGGTGACAACGGACTAAGGGAACAACGAGGACAAGCGCTTGTCCTCATTGTTTCCTTAGTCCGTTGTTACCTTGTTGTGCTTCAGCTGTTTAAAAGATGGAATACCAACTAGGCCGCTCCCACACATGGCCTTAGGCAGGCTTGATGTCGGGAAAGGAATCACAGTAATATGAGTGATAAAGCGTTTTAGAACAGCAAAAGAACAACTAGTCGTCACACAATGCGAATAGCTCAACGAATGGATCATCTGGTGCTCCAAGCCACTGCAAAAGCTTGTTCTTGATCACCTAATAACTGTGTTCCATACCCACTTCAGGCATAATTCCTCATCGTCGTCAGCCACTGCATGAACAATTGGCACAAAATTCCTTGCAAGTGTTTAGCGGATACGAAGCTTCTCAGAATAATTACGAAGGATATCATAGCTAATGCCTCCCAGAAATTATTGTTATTAATGAAGTAGTGGGTAACCATCAAGTGTGCTTGCAGCAGTTACCCAATGTTTAAAAAAAGCCTCTGAAAGGCCACTCATCTAGCTTTCGCTGTGATTATGCTGCGCGTTCCGCACAGGCTTGGCGTTTTTTGAAACCAAAACTAACACTGGCAGGTAATAACGAGCCTGTAATTATTTCTCTATCCCACGATTTAGAAAACGATGTGCCGTGTTATGGGTAACAGGTCCCAAGGAACACACTGCGCAAAAAACTACAAAAAAAAAAACGCGAGGCCAAAATTTTTTGTCAGTACCCCTTTAATGTAGCACTGGTTCTCGGTCGCCAGCCTGATATTTGGTAACTTTGGCCGGAAAAGAAACAATCGACTTTACTGCTTGTAATTAGGTGATTTGGGTTTATACGCTGTCACATTAACGTGCAATATTGAAATCGAAACTGCGGATAAAATATAACATGATGTATATAAGAAGCATGAATACTTCATAGTTTTGAACTTTATATTTAAAATACCATATGTGCAAGAGAGCGGTCGACGAACAATTATGGCGTAGGTAGTAACAATAATTAGAGCAGAAAAACGATCGTGACGGTCGTACGACACCTATAGCGCGGCTCTCGCAAACGGATTGACACTGTCGTTGCATGATTACGACCCTTCAGTTGTCACTTGCGTGTGTATGCTCTTGGCGTCACATTGTTTTACAAGTATAGGAGATCTACCAAACTATACCTCGTAGGAAGAGTCTTTCTACGCCAGTATATTTCACATAAAAACAACCAGTTTAAGTACACAACGCATCAGATTTTACGCACGAAGTATGCGCCTCTGCGGGCGAGAGAATGTTATAAGTATAATACACGAGAAACGGAGATAAGCCAGGCCCATCTTAGGTGATGTGATACTCACTTACAACTTCAAGGTCAACATAATAATTCAGCTCACCCATCACTGCACCCACATTGGGCTGATTATGATTGCTTGGTGCACTGATATTTATAAAACTAAATCCGTCGCCGTTTCCGTCCTTAAAATGAAAGAACCAGATTCTTTATTTCTTCGCATTTCGAATTTCCAGCCTATTATTCCTGCACTGGTCACTCTATAATAAAAATAAGAATTTGCTAGTACTGCACACTCCCTTAATCTCATCCATACGAAACTTCTTAATTCAGCTCACTTCCAGAAGTAATGGGCCAGGTATAAGCACTGGTTAACTTGACTATGAAGGAAGAAATATCCTCTCTTTCTACCTGCCTGATAATAAATAAATAAATAAATAAATGAATAAGTGCTCCTAATTATTTTGCTCAAATTATTGCACTATTGCTTTAAGGAGAGCTGGCCTGTAGCCGGTCAAGCTTGTGTGACGTTGGAAGTGCGCGGTTTTTATAATGAAAACGCTTATTTAAAGCCTGAACGTCTGAATTCTCAATATCTTCTACAAACGCTCGTGTAAGAAATCCCGAATCATGAGCATCCTACAGCACTGTCGATTCTCTGGACTGGTTTTCCTGCATTCCACCTCTAGCATTCAAATGAAAGGAACGTGTAATAATTGCGATAGAAATGAAATCAGACTGGGCTGAAAGTACGAGCTTCGCGTCTCGCCGTTCTCCAAAGTGCCATTTCAATTCCAACTCCGAGTCGAATCACGTTCCAGATTGAAGCAACACCGCCCCGGTCGCGGGTGCGTCATTAGGCCGAGCGCGTGTGCTGCGCGAGCCACGCGTCTGGCCAACGTCAAGGCCACTTTGTGCTGCGCGAAAAGAAGCCCCGCGCCCCCGGGCTTGCAATCGGCAGCCGAAGTCTTCGCAGCAGCAGACGGGCTGGGAGCGAACCCCGGCTCGAATCTCACCCGGCTGCCTCGTCGACCTCGAGACGGGGGCCTCTTGCCGGGATCGCTGTCTCGTCTGGGCCAATTCGCTTCTCGTCCAGGAGACGTCTACGCGATCTGGCATGGATCCCCTTACGCACCTCCACTCTCCCTACTTCACCCCAGCGCTACCGCTTTGTGTTGCGGCCTCCCCCCCCCCTCTTGGGAGTCATTGTTCTCCATGTCGTATTGTCTATCCTTCTCTGCGTGTGTGTTTCGGTCTTCCCGTGTTTGAAGAGAACAGATATCTTGCGCCCGGCTAGGGTCGCCTTCCTCCTCCAAGTTCTTTTTTTTTAAGCGTTTTCTTTCTCTTGTGTTCTGTGCGTGGCAAGAGGCCATCCTTCTCTCGGCTGTCTGCTGGGGAGCGTGGACGGCCGCCTGATTTTCAGCTTCGAGCAGCGAGAGCAAAGCAGCCAAAAGACGATGACACACAATCGATTACGTTATCAAAGAACACCTCCGCGTATTCCTTCAGTCGCCAGACGTTGCCTTGGGCACGCTTTGGTTGAAACAATGTCGGCCGCACTCACCGTCTACTTCTACACTTGGAAAAAGTTGTGAGATGTGGAGACTTTCGCCGTATGCGTCTAGAGCTTTTGTTGTAAGCGACAAAACGGTTACTATTGCTGCTCTCTCCAGCACATAATGGTATGTAGTTCATGTGGGATTATTATTATTATTATTATTATTATTATTATTATTATTATTATTATTATTATACTGGGGGTCATGACGAAGAAGAGAGTAGACTGTAGGTTGAAAATGTTCATTCGGCCGAACTTGTGGCCGTTCAACGAAAAGTCAGACTAAAGCGATACACACTGGCACAGAGAGCGACGAACAAAGCGTCGGCCATCAATCAACTGACAAGCGATGAAGCGCACTGGCATTTATAGCGGTACAGTTCCATCGAATATTCCAGCATTATCGCTGGCGGCCACATTAGTTTCCAGAATAAGCTGTGGCGTTGCGCGCGTATAACAAAATGATGTACTACTATCCTGAAGCTTCTCGAACACAACAGGAGCGGTTTGCGCTGAACGTTACTTATTGTGTAACGGGGCGATAAATAAACTTGAGGAAGGAATGTGGCATTGCCCTCCTTTGAATAAGGCATTGTCCCGATGTTATTATTGATTGATATGTCGGGTTAAACGTCTGAAAACCACCATATGTTTATGAGAGACGCCGTAGTGGAGGGCTCCGGAAATTTCGGCCACCTAGGGTTCTTAAACGAGCACCCAAGTCTGTGGACACGGGCCTACCGCATTTTAGCCTCCATCAAAAATGCAGCCGCCGCCGCCGATATTCAATCCCGCGACCTGTGGGTGAGCAGCCGACTACCTTAGCCACTAGTCTACCACGGCGGGGCCTGATGCTATGAAAAATATTGAAAGTAAAATGAAAGAATAAACAATAGGTACGAGCAATAAACACATCAACAAGAACAAAAAAATGGCAGTGGCTTAGCTCAGCTATGCCAGGATATACCTAGCGTTAGCAAAGGTTCAGCTGATTATTCTTAGCTTTCCAGATATCATGCTTACAGCTGTTGCAATGACACACACAGGGTATACGTATTATGTGGCACATGTATATTTATTTTGCCGGGCAACTACTTCGGGATCCGGTGAGTTAAGCTTCTCCGCTCTACTGCCCCGTTGAGCAACATTTGCACTCTCCTTCTCGATGGCTATACCACAGTGGAAAACGCCAGTCAGAGGCGCTATCAAGCGGCTCCAGCCCAATGTCAGATGGCGACTGCACAGGGAAGGCGCGCGCTGATTTGATTGATGATTGATATGTGGGGTTTTAACGTCCAAAACCACTATATGATTATGAGAGACGCCGTAGTGGAGGGCTCCGGAAATTTAGACCACCTGGGGTTCTTTAACGTGCACCCAAATCTGAGCACACGGGCCTACAACATTTCCGCCTCCATCGGAAATGCAGCCGCCGCAGCCGGGATTCGAACCCGCGCCCTGCGGGTCAGCAGCCGAGTACCTTAGCCACTAGACCACCGCGGCGGGGCGGAAGGCGCGCGCGTCGGCGTCCATATATCTACAGAGGCTATGACGGCACTCCTCTGGAAAGCGCACACCGGCGGCGGCGAGTCGCGCGCGGCCGAGTGCGAGGGAGTTGCCGGCTCCGGTGCGTGACACCACTGATCATCTGCGCAGCGCATCGAATTGCGCGCACACCAACGGCGAGCTGCGCGCGGCGGCGGCGGAGTATCATTGCGCATGCACAGACCAGTGCCACGCGAAATCGGCTCAGTGAGGCCAGTGTAGCTAACGCTACAAAATACAGTCCTCAAGTCCGAGCAAGAAATGTCTTGAGATGCACGACATGGACGACCTCGGGTCATGCCCGGCGCCGTTGAGAGTTGTAATGCTACCGAGAAAAACCTCGTAGTTGAGTAGGCCGAGAGAGACGACCTACCCTGTATTGTCCGAAGTACCATTGCAGAAGGTTTTCGCTGTATCCACGCCGGCGTTATCAGCGTCCGCACCCAAACATGGTCGCCGGGCTGGAAGCTTCGTCGAAGATTGCATCAGCGACTGTCGTTGTGCCTCTCATTGTCGTCGCTTTGTCCTGTCAGGTAGGGGTCCGTATCAGGGGGCTAGTCCTTTCAGTCTGTGGCTGGCTCGACGGTTCACTGATGGCGTAAGTGTCTTGTTCGCCACATCGGCTGGGTTCACGGTTTGAAGGGGGCCCATTCGGTACATGGATGAGGAAGCACCTCTCTCTATATATATATATATGTCACGGGGACTTGACGTCGACGAAGGGAGCAGACTGTCGTTCAAAGATAAACTGCTAATTCGGCCGAACTTGTGGCCATTCAGCGAAAAGTCAGATTCTAACAGCCATACACACTGGCATTAATATCGGCGAACAGAGCCTCAGCCCCTATGCACAAACACTCATCGACTAGACTTCTACCCTGCACTTGACAGAGTGGAGCCCTGCGCCACCGCTCGGCTGAAAATGACGCTGCGCTACTCAAGAATCACAGCAGATTATCGCTGATATGCAGTGACTTGCCGTGCCTAGAGACGGCGCTCCCATCAGCTTTCTCAAGTGAATGTGAACCGCTGAGTGAAGGGACGTTCTAGAATACGGGGGTCAGTCGTCGATCAACTGACACGCGACGAAGCGCGCCGGCATTGATATTTGTGTCGTCGAATATTACAGCGTTATCGATGGCGGTCACGTAAGTGCCAGAATAAACTGTAATGTTCGACTTGCGCCTGTAATTTCAACAAAATGATACACTACTCTCTGGAAGCTTATCGAACACTGCAAGTGCGGTTCGCGCTGAACAAGGATTGCTAACCAGCGTAATCACGAACGGTCTTCGACTCAAATCTCGTCCTTTTCACTTGAACGAGCTGAGCACAGCGCCGCCGCTTGTCCAAAAATGACGTCGCGTTTCTCAAGAATTGCTGCAGATTGTCTCGGATATTGGACGATTTGCTCGGCCTGAAGATGGCGCTACCTTCACTTTTTTCAAGTCAAGGTGAAGCGTTGAGTGAAGGAACGTTCTAGAATACGGGAGTTAGTGTGTAACGAGGCGATAAAAAAACTTGAGGAAGAAATATGGCAATAATAATAATAATAATAATAATAATAATCGTTGGTGGCATATGTAAGAAATAAATGAAGTGAGGCACTGCAGTCTATGCAGTCGCATTATTTTACGTCGTTGTACGAGAGCATAGCCAGCGTGGCGACGCCTTGTAAATACGGTATAAGCGCTCCACAAGTCGCGCACGTTCTTTCCGCGAGAGTAAATTTTGTTCGAGCGCATATTCCGCCTCAATCGTAGTTTCATGCGATACGTTGTTTACTTCGTGGCTGCACCTTCCCACTGTTGACGCTGGAATTTATGTCTTTACGCGAAAACACCTTCGAAAGCCCCAGGCTTGCTTCTATTCGCATTAATAACGACACGAGGGAGGAAACTCTCGCCCGTGTGTAGAAGCTCATGCAGAACACGGCTTTTTCGGCAAAGAACGAGAAAGGCCAAGTGGCACGCCGCGCGAGAAGCACCCCTCTAAGCCGCGTTGTATATACGTGGAAGACAGCCAGTTTAATCGAGCTGAAACGTGGAGTCTAAAGTATCGATAAGGAGGCGAAAAGCACCCTACAATCGGCGCGGTGTGTAGCCGGCGTGAAGGAGGATACACCCAGGGGCATTAGACCAGGGTTCGAGTCACGCGCCTATCTGGCTCTATACGGTGGTTGACGCGCGTTATTAGCTTCGTAGCGAGATTTCCACGCCCGTTCGGTGCGATGCTTAAAGAGGGAAGGAAGGAACAAGCCCATCGGCCGCGAAGAGGCGCTTGGGGGCAAGCTCGCTCTTTTTGGCCCGAGCTGGGATACAAAACCATCGCCGCTGAGGAGAAGAAATCGATGCACTTCTTATAAGATCCACGGGCGAGTGTATAACTTGGCGTGATTCTTTCCGCTATCTTCACTCACCGCTCATAGTTTTTTTTTTTTGCGTGTTGGTTTCAGCCATTTTGTTGCTGAGGCTCATCAAGGGTAAACAGGGAAAGATCAACAACGGCTCCGGAAGAGAAGGTGGAAGGAAAAAAAAATGGCCGGTCATGGCAAGGCTGCCAGCATGGCACGCCTGTGGACCTAGCTGAAACAAAAACAGCGCCTTGTTACTTTTAAGCCTATAATGTGACCCCACCGCGCTCAGCGAATGAGAAAAAATCATCATGAGAAATTCTATGTTGTATGTGCATACCATCGATAAATTATTATTATTATTATTATATTATTATTAGTATTATTATTATTATTATTATTATTATTATTATTTCTTGATCACCGCACTGCGAGACTTTTGTAAACAATTTTTGTATGACTATTATATATATCGATCCATGTCATTGTTCAAGCAACCAAAACGGCAATCAAAGAAAGCAGTAAATTAGTTTGTAATGTAAAAGAAAAAAAACGTTCAGTAAAATACACAGACACTCTGAATAGACTCTTCACACGGAAGCTACTTTGCAGATATCATTCAGCAATTCAAACAAGGTATCTCGGCTACGTGGACGACGGGGACACAAAGAAAGCAATATTGCTCGAACAGGTTAAGACGTTCAATATCTGTCGTACAAAGCACATCCCTTTATTGCATGTAAGAACATTCCTGTTTGCGTAGTGAAGAGGTCCTATAATTTCAACGCATTTCTGTGCCGGCTTGAATTTCGGATGTTATCGCTACGGGTGGCGTAATATTTCTAGCTTCTAGAGGCAGTCATTCTATATAAGCAACTCTTGTAAACTGTTGTCATCGGTTTCAAGCTCACTCATCACTTCAACATAGCCCAGTTGATAACCCTTCATTTAAGTATGCTTGCAAACGCTGTCTGGGTGTGCTTATTCTTTTTTTTTACTGTGATCTCCTATATTGCAAAATGAAGCTTGCGTACAGGAGGCCTATGCGCTCTGAAAGACCCAGACAAACAAAACAGATGTTCACTGCGGCGTCAAACAAGTCCCCCTCTCTGGGACCCATGAAATTTGCAGTGGAAATTTCGAGAACAGCCGGGGTTCAAAGCCTAATTGGGTCACACCTGAGGCGTAGCCCCGTCGCGGTGGTCTAGTGGCTAAGGTACTCGGCTGCTGACCCGCAGGTCGCGGGTTCGAATCCAGGCTGCAGCAACCGCATTTCCGATGGAGGCGAAAATGTTGTAGGCCCGTGTGCTCAGATTTAGGTGCACGTTAAAGAACCCTAGGTGGTCGAAAAAAAAGGAAAGCAGTGATGTGTGCTCCTCGTACGCGTTTACAGTCTCGTATTCATCAAATCTCTTCTAGTAAAGCTCTATGAATAAATTATAAGATGCTTGAATTTTCCTCCTCAACTAAGAGCCGGAACACTCTAGCTGGTGAGCTTCCTCCTTTCTCTTTTTACAAATGGTTCAAGAGCCATTCTTTTTTCGTTGTAATCAATACATAAACCTAGTCGAAGTTTCCGCGTCGTAAATGTGAGTTCAATTATTCAAGGCGTAGCATTTCTTGAAGCGCCGCGCTGCCGTCGGCATCAATTTCAGGTCATTATATGCCGGTGTCAGTGTGAGGGGCGGTGGGAGTGGGAAATAAGAAATTATAGACACCAGTTTGGCTCCACGATCGTGTCAGCTCGGGAGTGTACGGGACGATGTGGAAGAGAAGAGGAGCGCACGCCAAGAACGTCAGCGGACAAAACAGATGGCGTCGTCGTCGAGCTATTGCTCGCCTTGCACGTGCGCGCGCTGTGTCCGGAACGTGTTATACGCTCGAAGCCCTGAGCCTCTACAGCTGCTCCGATAACCGCGCCATGGACGTGTCAGGGAGAGAGAGAGCAAGCGTAATGGGAAGAATGCGCCGAAGAAAAATGGTCGCCGCGCGCCTCTTGGTTTTCCCCATCGCCAGGGAAAGGGGCAAAATAAAGGCATCGCAGAGAAGTCGTGGGCGCTTCGCTGGTGACTAATCACCGTCCCACAATGGGTCACAAGGGCCGTTGCGAGAGCCGCCGGCAGCCGGTCAAGACAGACGATCGCCGCAGGACAATGGGCGCCCACGTTGGTGGTCCACCCCCGCACTTTCCCGTCGCAAAGGGGACGACTATACTTCGGGTCGCACCGCCGCCTTGCCGTCACCTCGGCGCAGCACACCGTGTCTCGGCCCGCAATACCCGAAATAAAAGGCTCGAGCAACGAGAGCGCCTGTCCATAATGCGCTCATCTCGGTAATGGGTGCTGAATATGCAGCGCGGACGCACGCGGAAATTTCACAAGAAACGAAGTGACCGGAATATTATGCTACCGCATGCCTCGTTCCCGCCCGTTACGTGCCTCCCCCGCCTCGCTTTATTCTTCAGCCCCTCCACAGCTACAGTTCGTTTTTCAGGCTCTCAAGCACACATGCTTAACGCGACGATAATATTACAGCGTGAACGAGGGCATACGCTTCTGATCGAAGTAGTCTGTTACCACAAAACTTATTTTACTTGCGACACTGCCGGTACGAGGAATAAGTTTGAATATTAAAGTAGTTGATGTCCGGCGTATAGCATAGAGACAGAAAAAAAAAACCAAAAATAAATACCTCTGATGCCTGGTGATAACTGGGAAATATTAGTATAATGTAGGTCAAGCAAAGCGAGAGCTTGGTCACTAATGGTGGCTGCGGGATCAAATCCCGGCTGCGGCGGTTGCATCTTCGATGGAGGCGGAAATGTTGTGGGCTCAGATTTGGGCACGCGTTAAAGAACCCCAGGTGGTCGAAATTTCCGGAGGCCTCCACTAAGGCGTCTATCATAATCAAATGGTGGTTTTGAGACGGTAAACCCCACATATCATCAATCAATCAAATAATCAATCAATCAAATAATCAATCAATCAATCAATCACAATGGTGGCCGTCGCTGCGGCTTACTGCTCAGCAACAGAATTCACAAACTTTTGCCTTCGCAAGGGCTCTTTACCCTTGACCGGCCCGCTTCACTATCATATTTTTAGCATTAAGATAGAGGGATAATTTTTTTACGAACAATTCTAACGCAAGTTTTTTGTGTTTAAATACACCTCACATGTGCAGTGGTCACCGACAACTGCCGCTCGGCCCGAGTTTTGACAACCACGCACACGGTTCAGTATAAAAGCCCCAAAATTCGCAATGCCTTCACACGTTTGCATTCGTTTGCAGTCAAACTTGTATTGTTGGTACTGCACGATACTTCGCTTGCACGCTTTGAATTCCGATAGCCTTCGAAGTGCCGCGTACAAGTAAGCAAGAAGGCGGAAGCCGAATCGTGGCTCCATCATTGTGCAAATGAACTGAGAAGATCACTTGACGTTTATGTCAAACGTGTGATAGTATTTTTATAGCAATAAATAAACTTATAAGTCAGCATGGTCAGTTTGCTGGCAGAGTTGATTTGTTGCCAATGCGTTTGAGGGAAGTGGTGTCGGTGGCGGGCAAGGTGGAGTCTCCCCACATCTTTGAAATAAAATTACGGTTTTCCTCTTAAACTGATAATATTCAAAAGAAGAAAAAACAGCTAATCAAAACGCAGTAAACCACAAAGAACAGAAAGCAGTTTTCAGAGGTGCTTCATAACCTAGTATTGGAATTCTGGCACTACTTTGAAATCAAAATTTCAAAAATGATTGGCACTAATTACCTGATCAGAGAGACCAAATAGAATAGAATAATGGGTGCTTCTTAAGCCACTGCCTAATGGATACAAAGTACACACCGTGTTTTTTTTTTCATATCACCACTCGTTATAAAGAGTGACCTTAACAGTGACGCGTTTAAAATGTACTTGCTTTTAATTTCAGCCTTCATTTGTTGTTGTTTTTTTTTTGGCTTGTGTCAACGCCTCTGACATGCGGTAGAGTTCTACACGCTGCAGTGAAATTACTGTCAGTCTCTCCCCCACCCTTTTTTTCTTTTCCCTCTCTTCTCTCTTTCTCATCTTTCTTGTCCCCTTCCCTAATCCCCCAGTGTAGGGTAGCCAACCGGATGTCTTTCTGGTTAACCTCCCTGCCTTCTCCCTTTTTGTTGCTTCCTTCCTTCCTTCATTTGTTGTATGTTTTTCATTCGTCGCTTGAAACGAAACACAACAAAGACAGCGAAAGTTTGCGTGACAGACGCTTTCAACGCCCCGTACATTAGGACCTTGTGTGAGGCACATTTCCACCTTTGCTGACGGCTTTCTAGAGATCCATTTCTGACACACTTGCGTGTAGCGATTCTCTGATGGGCAACTTATGACGCAATGCCTCTGTTTTTGAACTGTCGTGAACGCGGGTCATGGTGAGGTGAGCTACCTACGACGCTGCACTCTTTACACAGCTCTGTACATGAAGGTAAGTCCCAACCCGAACACAACAGCTTGTCCATAAGCTGCATCACTATTTCAGATGGAGGTGGAAATGTTGTAGGCCCGTGTGCTCAGATTGGGATGCACGCTAAAGAACCCCAGGTAGTCGACTTTTCCGGAGCTCTCCACTACGGCGTCTCTCATAATCATATGATAGTTTCGGGACTTTAAACCTATACATATCAATCAAGCTGCATCACTGTTAAAAAGACAATTTCCATGTTTTATGCTCTAAATTCTTCATTTTCATCTGAATTATTGGTCGAAGTCTTCTCAACCACACCCACAGCGTTCGTGCGTGTTGCGACGTGAAAAAAATTACGGCATGAACATGGTAAAAAACGACATGGTCATATTGCTTATGCATGCATTAGGTGGAAGAAAAGGCAACAAAATATTGTGGAACCAGCGCCAATTGCCATAGCTTCTCGCTTTCGGTAAACAAATTGTGAGCCACACCAACATGTACGTTACACGAGACGTCCACAATGTGTGAAAGCTTATCGCATTCAAGTGACGAGCACGCATTAAACAGCGCTAATTTGACGCCGAACAAGACAAACAGCCAGAAAGCGGTCCCTTCTGAAAAGAATTGAAGATGGCAGCTCGCTGATCGTTATGGCGTGCGTGATCGTTTCTTCTAGCAAAAGTGAATTGAATTTGCGTGTAATAGATACTTCTCATGGTAGTAAAAAAATGTCTGCCATGGGTGCTGCTATGCATGCACAGCCTTGCTGTGCCCATTCTTTTCCGAGTATGCGTAATACTTTACGCCTAGTTATGAGCCAGCATTAAAATCCATCGATAATGAGCCACTGCAAGTTATCAAGTGAAAGCGGACCAGTCGGTGACACCGACGTCAGCTTCTGCTCTCAATGATCCTTTTTAACTTAGCAATCTCGGTCCAACTAAAACGTCCTTCGTTTAAGCACGCTCCTTGATTTTCATCAGCCAGTGAGACAATGGAAAACGTGTCAGATTTTTGGTTTATTCCAAAACCAAACAAAGAGACCTCATGGAAACAGAAATCACACCTTATTGGGCGATAGCCTATTGGGCTGTTCAGAAATAGCTGTTTTTTTTCAACCCAACTTTCCCACTTTGTATTAGTCTATAGTGATGTCATTAAAATTCAAGAAAATAAAAAAGTGTTATCCTTACGTCATACCACCTTCGATGCTACAGATATCATTAACATAGCACGTTTATAAGAGCGGAAGCGCATTCATAGCTGTAAAATTCCAAGGCAGCAAAGATAAAAGTTTCTCGATTGCTTATAATATCGTACTTACTTTTACGTGTTCAAAAGGACCCATTAAAAAGCTTTTTTTTTGCGAAAGGAAACGTTTCCCACAACGTAGAAAAATTACTACAAGGAAAAAGACAGGAAAAAACTTTGTTCTTTTTACGGCGTAGTGAAATACAATAAAACAGTTCAGAAACAAGTTCTGCATCACGGTAAGCTTTCTGAGTAATATTACTTGCACTTTCGCGCTGTTCAATATCCGTTCGAAGACAACACTAACGCGAGAAGAGATATACGTGCACGCGTTCTCACGTTCAGCCCCGCTTAGCTTAAAATACTGAAACGATTTGAAGAGATCGCAAAACGGATGCTTTCTTGGCATCCAGTGTCAACGCTCTCCCCACACTCACGTCAGCCACTCGTATGAAGTATTTTTTTCTTGATTTTTCATCGATGGGCATCTGCAAGCCAGCTGCACTGCAATCGACAGTAACCCGGAGAGTCATGACAGTTCTCGAGTTTGCGAGCTCTGCATCGTGCATGCAGTCTAAATCGCAGGAATCACAGTTGGAATCACTCGGCGACCATTCACTCATCGTTGTTTGCGTGCACCGCGAGTAGATATCAGATTTGCCGTTAGTACGTCGCCAATAGCTGCCTTTCCGTGAGGTTACAATGCTTTGACACGTCACTGAGATTGTGTCCTCAAAATATCAAAAACAGAAGTGTTTTCTTCAAAGGGCTTTGCAGCACTTTTCGAGCATGGTCAAAAAACGCTGCCGATCAGTAGTAGAGGCTTTCGACAACACGCGAGCCAAATGATATAGCGCAACACGCGGCCTGGAATTCACAATAAATTATCAAAGTCAGATAAAAGTTGCTTTCTTTTTTCTCTACAAACCACGGAAGACGTTCAAAAAGCACATCACTCTTAAAAATCCATTGGCTGATTCAAACACGGTGTGCTCGGCCGTTACAGAGATCGCCGCGGGAGGCCGCGACATGTCCACGCCTGCGCACGCGATCCCACTGAAAATCCGCGCATTCGGAGAAAAAAAAAGTGCTCATGGTCACGAGGCGCGCGTGACGTAGTATTTTTGCCCCTGCCATCCTTCCCTGCTTTGCTTCCAGCGCTTTCGTCGGGACGAGAGTAGAATGAAATTGCAGCATGTGAGAAATCTTTTGTAACTCCACTCGCAATGGACGGATTCATAAAATTTTTGTGGGGTTGAATTAGTGAGACAATAAGCACTTCCAGTGAATTAGTGTTTGTTTATGTCCTCTACAGTTTGCTTCATTTGTCGGACACGCATATGCTTTATTGATTTCATCGCCTGCGCAAATTTTCGCTCATTTATGTTTTCTGTGCATGTTTTGCATGTAGAAACATATTTATGCTTAATTTCTTATTGACTCTTTTCTTTACACTGAGCACTGTGTTATTTTGGTGGGTTTTGGGTTTACAGGGGGCCGGCGCTTTGTCAGGCTTTTATGCCTTTTCGCCGGTCCCCTAGGCAAATTGTACCTTTCTCCTTTTTTTTGCTTTTGCCTGAAATAAACTTCAACTTCAACTTCAATTCATTCCAAGGCTACTTAAAAAACTGTTTCAGGGCCCCTTTAAAGTAGTGGTATTAAAATGTATTCGATTCATTCACGCGCACCACAATACTAGATTTAGGTTTCTCGACACCAATACTTTCATTTAGCGCAATGATGCAAAGTGTTCTTTAAAAAATTGCGTTCGTACTCCTTTAACAAGGAATTTTATAACCAGCGCACTGGTGCAGCAGCCGGATTCATTAAAGTAGGAAGTACAGCAAATCGCATTGAAACAAAGCACACGACCAAGGCACTTTCCGTGAAAGTCGGTAAATTAAAACAGCCGGCAGCCACCATTAGCAGCACCACTGTTGCATTTACAGGCGCCACGGCGTCGAGGTGCCAGTACATTCAGGCAGCGCAGACTCCGCGCAAGAAGCGCCCAGTAACCGACACCAGTAGCGGCGTACGTGCACGCTATCTTGGTCGAAGGCTGATTTCCGCTAACGCGGCCGAGTAGACAAAGAGCGGAAGACGCGAGCTGCAGGCAGGCGCTCGTTTTTCTCGCGCGACTTCGTCTATATGGGAACTGCAACGGTGGTGCCACCTTTGTAGACTTCGCGCCGACTGGGGCTGTCGTACTGCTCGCTCGTCATCCGCCGGCGTAACAGGACCGTTCGCGGGTGTCATAATCAGCGAGCGCCGAAAAACGAGAGCACCCCAGGGCCGCCAATGCAGTGTCGTCGCTTGCGCTGTATACTGATTCGGTCGCCAGCGCTATTCCGGGCAACGAAGCCTCGCGCCGCCATGAGAAAAAAGCATCTACACCGGCACCCAACTTCTTCCTCCTCGTTTCCTCCCACGCTCTTCCACCACTGTGCGCGCATGTGCGTAAAACACGAGAACACGAGCTGGCCGAGACTCAACGTGGGAACAAAACGACCGGGCATCAGGAGTCGATGGCAAAGGCACCGCGGCGACAGCAGCGAGCGCGCGTGCAAGGAAGCCCGCGACCGGAGCACATCCGGTCCGCGTGTTCTATCTTGACGTGCACGCGTCTGGCGATGGAAGGGGAGTCGCGAAGCGCGGGCTCCCCAGTCGCGAACCTTCGCCCGAACGGGTCCAGCGTTTGCGTCATTCGCTCTGTATCGAACGTTTTACACCTTTAGGGCACCCCTACACACCGGTGACGGCGTCGTGCTAGATTATATCACTGGTTCTAGGAACGACCTAAAACAGCGATTTCGTCAGTGTTATTTTTCAACATACATTACAAGCTGTATTTTAAACTTTAAGGTAGATGCCCCCACTTAATATTTACACGCCTATTCCTTCAATGGTTAGCGAACAAGTTCCTGCCACCACAGAAGACATTTGTTTTGGCACCTGAAAGCACTTCGCTGATCAGAATAACATTGGCCGTTAGCAGAAACAGGCAACCAAGCTCATGCTGAACATGTTATAAGCTTGGCAG
>WOVY01013634.1:0-197111 GCA_013436015.1 Rhipicephalus annulatus
AATGGGCCAGGTATAAGCACTGGTTAACTTGACTATGAAGGAAGAATATCCTCTCTTTTCTACCTGCCTGATAATAAATAAATAAATAAATAAATGAATAAGTGCTCCTAATTATTTGCTCAAATTATTGCACTATTGCTTTAAGGAGAGCTGGCCTGTAGCCGGTCAAGCTTGTGTGACGTTGGAAGTGCGCGGTTTTTTATAATGAAAACGCTTATTTAAAGCCTGAACGTCTGAATTCTCAATATCTTCTACAAACGCTCGTGTAAGAAATCCCGAATCATGAGCATCCTACAGCACTGTCGATTCTCTGGACTGGTTTTCCTGCATTCCACCTCTAGCATTCAAATGAAAGGAACGTGTAATAATTGCGATAGAAATGAAATCAGACTGGGCTGAAAGTACGAGCTTCGCGTCTCGCCGTTCTCCAAAGTGCCATTTCAATTCCAACTCCGAGTCGAATCACGTTCCAGATTGAAGCAACACCGCCCCGGTCGCGGGTGCGTCATTAGGCCGAGCGCGTGTGCTGCGCGAGCCACGCGTCTGGCCAACGTCAAGGCCACTTTGTGCTGCGCGAAAAGAAGCCCCGCGCCCCCGGGCTTGCAATCGGCAGCCGAAGTCTTCGCAGCAGCAGACGGGCTGGGAGCGAACCCCGGCTCGAATCTCACCCGGCTGCCTCGTCGACCTCGAGACGGGGGCCTCTTGCCGGGATCGCTGTCTCGTCTGGCCAATTCGCTTCTCGTCCAGGAGACGTCTACGCGATCTGCATGGATCCCCTTACGCACCTCCACTCTCCCTACTTCACCCCAGCGCTACCGCTTTGTGTTGCGGCCTCCCCCCCCCCCCCCTGGGAGTCATTGTTCTCCATGTCGTATTGTCTATCCTTCTCTGCGTGTGTGTTTTCGGTCTTCCCGTGTTGAAGAGAACAGATATCTGCGCCCGGCTAGGGTCGCCTTCCTCCTCCAAGTTCTTTTTTTTTAAGCGTTTTCTTTCTCTTGTGTTCTGTGCGTGGCAAGAGGCCATCCTTCTCTCGGCTGTCTGCTGGGGAGCGTGGACGGCCGCCTGATTTTCAGCTTCGAGCAGCGAGAGCAAAGCAGCCAAAAGACGATGACACACAATCGATTACGTTATCAAAGAACACCTCCGCGTATTCCTTCATTCGCCAGACGTTGCCTTGGGCACGCTTTGGTTGAAACAATGTCGGCCGCACTCACCGTCTACTTCTACACTTGAAAAAGTTGTGAGATGTGGAGACTTTCGCCGTATGCGTCTAGAGCTTTTTGTTGTAAGCGACAAAACGGTTACTATTGCTGCTCTCTCCAGCACATAATGGTAT
This sequence comes from Rhipicephalus annulatus, assembly GCA_013436015.1. NCBI lineage: Eukaryota > Metazoa > Arthropoda > Arachnida > Ixodida > Ixodidae > Rhipicephalus > Rhipicephalus annulatus. The sequence continues at coordinate 1,337 of WOVY01013634.1, forward strand.
GTAGTTCATGTGGATTATTATTATTATTATTATTATTATTATTATTATTATTATACTGGGGGGTCATGACGAAGAAGAGAGTAGACTGTAGGTTGAAATGTTCATTCGGCCGAACTTGTGGCCGTTCAACGAAAAGTCAGACTAAAGCGATACACACTGGCACAGAGAGCGACGAACAAAGCGTCGGCCATCAATCAACTGACAAGCGATTTGAAGCGCACTGGCATTTATAGCGGTACAGTTCCATCGAATATTTCCAGCATTATCGCTGGCGGCCACATTAGTTTCCAGAATAAGCTGTGGCGTTGCGCGCGTATAACAAAATGATGTACTACTATCCTGAAGCTTCTCGAACACAACAGGAGCGGTTTGCGCTGAACGTTACTTATTGTGTAACGGGGCGATAAATAAACTTGAGGAAGGAATGTGGCATTGCCCTCCTTTGAATAAGGCATTGTCCCGATGTTATTATTGATTGATATGTCGGGTTAAACGTCTGAAAACCACCATATGTTTATGAGAGACGCCGTAGTGGAGGGCTCCGGAAATTTCGGCCACCTGGGTTCTTAAACGAGCACCCAAGTCTGTGGACACGGGCCTACCGCATTTTAGCCTCCATCAAAAATGCAGCCGCCGCCGCCGATATTCAATCCCGCGACCTGTGGGTGAGCAGCCGACTACCTTAGCCACTAGTCTACCACGGCGGGGCCTGATGCTATGAAAAATATTGAAAGTAAAATGAAAGAATAAACAATAGGTACGAGCAATAAACACATCAACAAGAACAAAAAAATGGCAGTGGCTTAGCTCAGCTATGCCAGGATATACCTAGCGTTAGCAAAGGTTCAGCTGATTATTCTTAGCTTTCCAGATATCATGCTTACAGCTGTTGCAATGACACACACAGGGTATACGTATTATGTGGCACATGTATATTTATTTTGCCGGGCAACTACTTCGGGATCCGGTGAGTTAAGCTTCTCCGCTCTACTGCCCCGTTGAGCAACATTTGCACTCTCCTTCTCGATGGCTATACCACAGTGGAAAACGCCAGTCAGAGGCGCTATCAAGCGGCTCCAGCCCAATGTCAGATGGCGACTGCACAGGGAAGGCGCGCGCTGATTTGATTGATGATTGATATGTGGGGTTTAACGTCCCAAAACCACTATATGATTATGAGAGACGCCGTAGTGGAGGGCTCCGGAAATTTAGACCACCTGGGGTTCTTTAACGTGCACCCAAATCTGAGCACACGGGCCTACAACATTTCCGCCTCCATCGGAAATGCAGCCGCCGCAGCCGGGATTCGAACCCGCGCCCTGCGGGTCAGCAGCCGAGTACCTTAGCCACTAGACCACCGCGGCGGGGCGGAAGGCGCGCGCGTCGGCGTCCATATATCTACAGAGGCTATGACGGCACTCCTCTGGAAAGCGCACACCGGCGGCGGCGAGTCGCGCGCGGCCGAGTGCGAGGGAGTTGCCGGCTCCGGTGCGTGACACCACTGATCATCTGCGCAGCGCATCGAATTGCGCGCACACCAACGGCGAGCTGCGCGCGGCGGCGGCGGAGTATCATTGCGCATGCACAGACCAGTGCCACGCGAAATCGGCTCAGTGAGGCCAGTGTAGCTAACGCTACAAAATACAGTCCTCAAGTCCGAGCAAGAAATGTCTTGAGATGCACGACATGGACGACCTCGGGTCATGCCCGGCGCCGTTGAGAGTTTGTAATGCTACCGAGAAAAACCTCGTAGTTGAGTAGGCCGAGAGAGACGACCTACCCTGTATTGTCCGAAGTACCATTGCAGAAGGTTTTCGCTGTATCCACGCCGGCGTTATCAGCGTCCGCACCCAAACATGGTCGCCGGGCTGGAAGCTTCGTCGAAGATTGCATCAGCGACTGTCGTTGTGCCTCTCATTGTCGTCGCTTTGTCCTGTCAGGTAGGGGTCCGTATCAGGGGGCTAGTCCTTTCAGTCTGTGGCTGGCTCGACGGTCACTGATGGCGTAAGTGTCTTGTTCGCCACATCGGCTGGGTTCACGGTTTGAAGGGGGCCCATTCGGTACATGGATGAGGAAGCACCTCTCTCTATATATATATATGTCACGGGGACTTGACGTCGACGAAGGGAGCAGACTGTCGTTCAAAGATAAAACTGCTAATTCGGCCGAACTTGTGGCCATTCAGCGAAAAGTCAGATTCTAACAGCCATACACACTGGCATTAATATCGGCGAACAGAGCCTCAGCCCCTATGCACAAACACTCATCGACTAGACTTCTACCCTGCACTTGACAGAGTGGAGCCCTGCGCCACCGCTCGGCTGAAAATGACGCTGCGCTACTCAAGAATCACAGCAGATTATCGCTGATATGCAGTGACTTGCCGTGCCTAGAGACGGCGCTCCCATCAGCTTTCTCAAGTGAATGTGAACCGCTGAGTGAAGGGACGTTCTAGAATACGGGGGTCAGTCGTCGATCAACTGACACGCGACGAAGCGCGCCGGCATTGATATTTGTGTCGTCGAATATTACAGCGTTATCGATGGCGGTCACGTAAGTGCCAGAATAAACTGTAATGTTCGACTTGCGCCTGTAATTTCAACAAAATGATACACTACTCTCTGGAAGCTTATCGAACACTGCAAGTGCGGTTCGCGCTGAACAAGGATTGCTAACCAGCGTAATCACGAACGGTCTTCGACTCAAATCTCGTCCTTTTCACTTGAACGAGCTGAGCACAGCGCCGCCGCTTGTCCAAAAATGACGTCGCGTTTCTCAAGAATTGCTGCAGATTGTCTCGGATATTGGACGATTTGCTCGGCCTGAAGATGGCGCTACCTTCACTTTTTTCAAGTCAAGGTGAAGCGTTGAGTGAAGGAACGTTCTAGAATACGGGAGTTAGTGTGTAACGAGGCGATAAAAAAACTTGAGGAAGAAATATGGCAATAATAATAATAATAATAATAATAATAATCGTTGGTGGCATATGTAAGAAATAAATGAAGTGAGGCACTGCAGTCTATGCAGTCGCATTATTTTACGTCGTTGTACGAGAGCATAGCCAGCGTGGCGCCGCCTTGTAAATACGGTATAAGCGCTCCACAAGTCGCGCACGTTCTTTCCGCGAGAGTAAATTTTGTTCGAGCGCATATTCCGCCTCAATCGTAGTTTCATGCGATACGTTGTTTACTTCGTGGCTGCACCTTCCCACTGTTGACGCTGGAATTTATGTCTTTACGCGAAAACACCTTCGAAAGCCCCAGGCTTGCTTCTATTCGCATTAATAACGACACGAGGGAGGAAACTCTCGCCCGTGTGTAGAAGCTCATGCAGAACACGGCTTTTTCGGCAAAGAACGAGAAAGGCCAAGTGGCACGCCGCGCGAGAAGCACCCCTCTAAGCCGCGTTGTATATACGTGGAAGACAGCCAGTTTAATCGAGCTGAAACGTGGAGTCTAAAGTATCGATAAGGAGGCGAAAAGCACCCTACAATCGGCGCGGTGTGTAGCCGGCGTGAAGGAGGATACACCCAGGGGCATTAGACCAGGGTTCGAGTCACGCGCCTATCTGGCTCTATACGGTGGTTGACGGCGCGTTATTAGCTTCGTAGCGAGATTTCCACGCCCGTTCGGTGCGATGCTTAAAGGAGGGAAGGAAGGAACAAGCCCATCGGCCGCGAAGAGGCGCTTGGGGGCAAGCTCGCTCTTTTTGGCCCGAGCTGGGATACAAAACCATCGCCGCTGAGGAGAAGAAAATCGATGCACTTCTTATAAGATCCACGGGCGAGTGTATAAACTTGGCGTGATTCTTTCCGCTATCTTCACTCACCGCTCATAGTTTTTTTTTTTGCGTGTTGGTTTCAGCCATTTTGTTGCTGAGGCTCATCAAGGGTAAACAGGGAAAGATCAACAACGGCTCCGGAAGAGAAGGTGGAAGGAAAAAAAAATGGCCGGTCATGGCAAGGCTGCCAGCATGGCACGCCTGTGGACCTAGCTGAAACAAAACAGCGCCTTGTTACTTTTTAAGCCTATAATGTGACCCCACCAGCGGCTCAGCGAATGAGAAAAAATCATCATGAGAAATTCTATGTTGTATGTGCATGACCATCGATAAATTATTATTATTATTATTATTATTATTATTATTATTATTATTATTATTATTATTATTATTATTATTTCTTGATCACCGCACTGCGAGACTTTTTGTAAACAATTTTTGTATGACTATTATATAATATCGATCCATGTCATTGTTCAAGCAACAAAACGGCAATCAAAGAAAGCAGTAAATTAGTTTGTAAATGTAAAAGAAAAAAAAACGTTCAGTAAAATACACAGACACTCTGAATAGACTCTTCACACGGAAGCTACTTTGCAGATATCATTCAGCAATTCAAACAAGGTATCTCGGCTACGTGGACGACGGGGACACAAAGAAAGCAATATTGCTCGAACAGGTTAAGACGTTCAATATCTGTCGTACAAAAGCACATCCCTTTATTGCATGTAAGAACATTCCTGTTTGCGTAGTGAAGAGGTCCTATAATTTCAACGCATTTCTGTGCCGGCTGAATTTCGGATGTTATCGCTACGGGTGGGCGTAATATTTCTAGCTCTAGAGGCAGTCATTCTATATAAGCAACTCTTGTAAACTGTTGTCATCGGTTTCAAGCTCACTCATCACTTCAACATAGCCCAGTTGATAACCCTTCATTTAAGTATGCTTGCAACGCTGTCTGGGTGTGCTTATTCTTTTTTTTTACTGTGATCTCCTATATTGAAAATGAAGCTTGCGTACAGGAGGCCTATGCGCTCTGAAAGACCCAGACAAACAAAACAGATGTTCACTGCGGCAGTCAAAACAAGTCCCCCTCTCTGGGACCCATGAAATTTGCAGTGGAAATTTTCGAGAACAGCCGGGGTTTCAAAGCCTAATTGGGTCACACCTGAGGCGTAGCCCCGTCGCGGTGGTCTAGTGGCTAAGGTACTCGGCTGCTGACCCGCAGGTCGCGGGTTCGAATCCAGGCTGCAGCAACCGCATTTCCGATGGAGGCGAAAATGTTGTAGGCCCGTGTGCTCAGATTTAGGTGCACGTTAAAGAACCCTAGGTGGTCGAAAAAAAGGAAAGCAGTGATGTGTGCTCCTCGTACGCGTTTACAGTCTCGTATTCATCAAATCTCTTCTAGTAAAGCTCTATGAATAAATTATAAGATGCTTGAATTTTCCTCCTCAACTAAGAGCCGGAACACTCTAGCTGGTGAGCTTCCTCCTTTCTCTTTTTACAAATGGTTCAAGAGCCATTCTTTTTTCGTTGTAATCAATACATAAACCTAGTCGAAGTTTCCGCGTCGTAAATGTGAGTTCAATTATTCAAGGCGTAGCATTTCTTGAAGCGCCGCGCTGCCGTCGGCATCAATTTCAGGTCATTATATGCCGGTGTCAGTGTGAGGGGCGGTGGGAGTGGGAAATAAGAAATTATAGACACCAGTTTGGCTCCACGATCGTGTCAGCTCGGGAGTGTACGGGACGATGTGGAAGAGAAGAGGAGCGCACGCCAAGAACGTCAGCGGACAAAACAGATGGCGTCGTCGTCGAGCTATTGCTCGCCTTGCACGTGCGCGCGCTGTGTCCGGAACGTGTTATACGCTCGAAGCCCTGAGCCTCTACAGCTGCTCCGATAACCGCGCCATGGACGTGTCAGGGAGAGAGAGAGCAAGCGTAATGGGAAGAATGCGCCGAAGAAAAATGGTCGCCGCGCGCCTCTTGGTTTTCCCCATCGCCAGGAAAGGGGCAAAATAAAGGCATCGCAGAGAAGTCGTGGGCGCTTCGCTGGTGACTAATCACCGTCCCACAATGGGTCACAAGGGCCGTTGCGAGAGCCGCCGGCAGCCGGTCAAGACAGACGATCGCCGCAGGACAATGGGCGCCCACGTTGGTGGTCCACCCCCGCACTTTCCCGTCGCAAAGGGGACGACTATACTTCGGGTCGCACCGCCGCCTTGCCGTCACCTCGGCGCAGCACACCGTGTCTCGGCCCGCAATACCCGAAATAAAAGGCTCGAGCAACGAGAGCGCCTGTCCATAATGCGCTCATCTCGGTAATGGGTGCTGAATATGCAGCGCGGACGCACGCGGAAATTTCACAAGAAACGAAGTGACCGGAATATTATGCTACCGCATGCCTCGTTCCCGCCCGTTACGTGCCTCCCCCGCCTCGCTTTATTCTTCAGCCCCTCCACAGCTACAGTTCGTTTTTCAGGCTCTCAAGCACACATGCTTAACGCGACGATAATATTACAGCGTCGAACGAGGGCATACGCTTCTGATCGAAGTAGTCTGTTACCACAAAACTTATTTTACTTGCGACACTGCCGGTTAACGAGGAATAAGTTTTGAATATTAAAGTAGTTGATGTCCGGCGTATAGCATAGAGACAGAAAAAAAAAAACCAAAAATAAATACCTCTGATGCCTGGTGATACTGGAAATATTAGTATAATGTAGGTCAAGCAAAGCGAGAGCTGGTCACAATGGTGGCTGCGGGATCAAATCCCGGCTGCGGCGGTTGCATCTTCGATGGAGGCGGAAATGTTGTGGGCTCAGATTTGGGCACGCGTTAAAGAACCCCAGGTGGTCGAAATTTCCGGAGGCCTCCACTACGGCGTCTATCATAATCAAATGGTGGTTTTGAGACGGTAAACCCCACATATCAATCAATCAATCAAATAATCAATCAATCAAATAATCAATCAATTCAATCAATCACAATGGTGGCCGTCGCTGCGGCTTACTGCTCAGCAACAGAATTCACAAACTTTTGCCTTCGCAAGGGCTCTTTACCCTTGACCGGCCCGCTTCACTATCAATATTTTTAGCATTAAGATAGAGGGATAATTTTTTTACGAACAATTCTAACGCAAGTTTTTTGTGTTTAAATACACCTCACATGTGCAGTGGTCACCGACAACTGCCGCTCGGCCCAGTTTTGACAACCACGCACACGGTTCAGTATAAAGCCCCAAAATTCGCAATGCTTCACACGTTTGCATTCGTTTGCAGTCAAACTTGTATTGTTGGTACTGCACGATACTTCGCTTGCACGCTTTGAATTCCGATAGCTTCGAAGTGCCGCGTACAAGTAAGCAAGAAGGCGGAAGCCGAATCGTGGCTCCATCATTGTGCAAATGAACTGAGAAGATCACTTGACGTTTATGTCAAACGTGTGATAGTATTTTTATAGCAATAAATAAACTTATAAGTCAGCATGGTCAGTTTGCTGGCAGAGTTGATTTGTTGCCAATGCGTTTGAGGGAAGTGGTGTCGGTGGCGGGCAAGGTGGAGTCTCCCCACATCTTTGAAATAAAATTACGGTTTTCCTCTTAAACTGATAATATTCAAAAGAAGAAAAAACAGCTAATCAAAACGCAGTAAACCACAAAGAACAGAAAGCAGTTTTCAGAGGTGCTTCATAACCTAGTATTGGAATTCTGGCACTACTTTGAAATCAAAATTTCAAAAATGATTGGCACTAATTACCTGATCAGAGAGACCAAATAGAATAGAATAATGGGTGCTTCTTAAGCCACTGCCTAATGGATACAAAGTACACACCGTGTTTTTTTTTTCATATCACCACTCGTTATAAGAGTGACCTTAACAGTGACGCGTTTAAAATGTACTTGCTTTTAATTTCAGCCTTCATTTGTTGTTGTTTTTTTTTTGGCTTGTGTCAACGCCTCTGACATGCGGTAGAGTTCTACACGCTGCAGTGAAATTACTGTCAGTCTCTCCCCCACCCTTTTTTTCTTTTCCCTCTCTTCTCTCTTTCTCATCTTTCTTGTCCCCTTCCCTAATCCCCCAGTGTAGGGTAGCCAACCGGATGTCTTTCTGGTTAACCTCCCTGCCTTCTCCCTTTTTGTTGCTTCCTTCCTTCCTTCATTTGTTGTATGTTTTTCATTCGTCGCTTGAAACGAAACACAACAAAGACAGCGAAAGTTTGCGTGACAGACGCTTTCAACGCCCCGTACATTAGGACCTTGTGTGAGGCACATTTCCACCTTTGCTGACGGCTTTCTAGAGATCCATTTCTGACACACTTGCGTGTAGCGATTCTCTGATGGGCAACTTATGACGCAATGCCTCTGTTTTTGAACTGTCGTGAACGCGGGTCATGGTGAGGTGAGCTACCTACGACGCTGCACTCTTTACACAGCTCTGTACATGAAGGTAAGTCCCAACCCGAACACAACAGCTTGTCCATAAGCTGCATCACTATTTCAGATGGAGGTGGAAATGTTGTAGGCCCGTGTGCTCAGATTGGGATGCACGCTAAAGAACCCCAGGTAGTCGACTTTTCCGGAGCTCTCCACTACGGCGTCTCTCATAATCATATGATAGTTTCGGGACTTTAAACCTATACATATCAATCAAGCTGCATCACTGTTAAAAAGACAATTTCCATGTTTTATGCTCTAAATTCTTCATTTTCATCTGAATTATTGGTCGAAGTCTTCTCAACCACACCCACAGCGTTCGTGCGTGTTGCGACGTGAAAAAAAGTACGGCATGAACATGGTAAAAAACGACATGGTCATATTGCTTATGCATGCATTAGGTGGAAGAAAAGGCAACAAAATATTGTGGAACCAGCGCCAATTGCCATAGCTTCTCGCTTTCGGTAAACAAATTGTGAGCCACACCAACATGTACGTTACACGAGACGTCCACAATGTGTGAAAGCTTATCGCATTCAAGTGACGAGCACGCATTAAACAGCGCTAATTTGACGCCGAACAAGACAAACAGCCAGAAAGCGGTCCCTTCTGAAAAGAATTGAAGATGGCAGCTCGCTGATCGTTATGGCGTGCGTGATCGTTTCTTCTAGCAAAAGTGAATTGAATTTGCGTGTAATAGATACTTCTCATGGTAGTAAAAAAATGTCTGCCATGGGTGCTGCTATGCATGCACAGCCTTGCTGTGCCCATTCTTTTCCGAGTATGCGTAATACTTTACGCCTAGTTATGAGCCAGCATTAAAATCCATCGATAATGAGCCACTGCAAGTTATCAAGTGAAAGCGGACCAGTCGGTGACACCGACGTCAGCTTCTGCTCTCAATGATCCTTTTTAACTTAGCAATCTCGGTCCAACTAAAACGTCCTTCGTTTAAGCACGCTCCTTGATTTTCATCAGCCAGTGAGACAATGGAAAACGTGTCAGATTTTTGGTTTATTCCAAAACCAAACAAAAGAGACCTCATGGAAACAGAAATCACACCTTATTGGGCGATAGCCTATTGGGCTGTTCAGAAATAGCTGTTTTTTTTCAACCCAACTTTCCCACTTTGTATTAGTCTATAGTGATGTCATTAAAATTCAAGAAAATAAAAAAGTGTTATCCTTACGTCATACCACCTTCGATGCTACAGATATCATTAACATAGCACGTTTATAAGAGCGGAAGCGCATTCATAGCTGTAAAATTCCAAGGCAGCAAAGATAAAAGTTTCTCGATTGCTTATAATATCGTACTTACTTTTACGTGTTCAAAAGGACCCATTAAAAAGCTTTTTTTTTGCGAAAGGAAACGTTTCCCACAACGTAGAAAAATTACTACAAGGAAAAAGACAGGAAAAAACTTTGTTCTTTTTACGGCGTAGTGAAATACAATAAAACAGTTCAGAAACAAGTTCTGCATCACGGTAAGCTTTCTGAGTAATATTACTTGCACTTTCGCGCTGTTCAATATCCGTTCGAAGACAACACTAACGCGAGAAGAGATATACGTGCACGCGTTCTCACGTTCAGCCCCGCTTAGCTTAAAATACTGAAACGATTTGAAGAGATCGCAAAACGGATGCTTTCTTGGCATCCAGTGTCAACGCTCTCCCCACACTCACGTCAGCCACTCGTATGAAGTATTTTTTTCTTGATTTTTCATCGATGGGCATCTGCAAGCCAGCTGCACTGCAATCGACAGTAACCCGGAGAGTCATGACAGTTCTCGAGTTTGCGAGCTCTGCATCGTGCATGCAGTCTAAATCGCAGGAATCACAGTTGGAATCACTCGGCGACCATTCACTCATCGTTGTTTGCGTGCACCGCGAGTAGATATCAGATTTGCCGTTAGTACGTCGCCAATAGCTGCCTTTCCGTGAGGTTACAATGCTTTGACACGTCACTGAGATTGTGTCCTCAAAATATCAAAAACAGAAGTGTTTTCTTCAAAGGGCTTTGCAGCACTTTTCGAGCATGGTCAAAAAACGCTGCCGATCAGTAGTAGAGGCTTTCGACAACACGCGAGCCAAATGATATAGCGCAACACGCGGCCTGGAATTCACAATAAATTATCAAAGTCAGATAAAAGTTGCTTTCTTTTTTCTCTACAAACCACGGAAGACGTTCAAAAAGCACATCACTCTTAAAAATCCATTGGCTGATTCAAACACGGTGTGCTCGGCCGTTACAGAGATCGCCGCGGGAGGCCGCGACATGTCCACGCCTGCGCACGCGATCCCACTGAAAATCCGCGCATTCGGAGAAAAAAAAAGTGCTCATGGTCACGAGGCGCGCGTGACGTAGTATTTTTGCCCCTGCCATCCTTCCCTGCTTTGCTTCCAGCGCTTTCGTCGGGACGAGAGTAGAATGAAATTGCAGCATGTGAGAAATCTTTTGTAACTCCACTCGCAATGGACGGATTCATAAAATTTTTGTGGGGTTGAATTAGTGAGACAATAAGCACTTCCAGTGAATTAGTGTTTGTTTATGTCCTCTACAGTTTGCTTCATTTGTCGGACACGCATATGCTTTATTGATTTCATCGCCTGCGCAAATTTTCGCTCATTTATGTTTTCTGTGCATGTTTTGCATGTAGAAACATATTTATGCTTAATTTCTTATTGACTCTTTTCTTTACACTGAGCACTGTGTTATTTTGGTGGGTTTTGGGTTTACAGGGGGCCGGCGCTTTGTCAGGCTTTTATGCCTTTTCGCCGGTCCCCTAGGCAAATTGTACCTTTCTCCTTTTTTTTTGCTTTTGCCTGAAATAAACTTCAACTTCAACTTCAATTCATTCCAAGGCTACTTAAAAAACTGTTTCAGGGCCCCTTTAAAGTAGTGGTATTAAAATGTATTCGATTCATTCACGCGCACCACAATACTAGATTTAGGTTTCTCGACACCAATACTTTCATTTAGCGCAATGATGCAAAGTGTTCTTTAAAAAATTGCGTTCGTACTCCTTTAACAAGGAATTTTATAACCAGCGCACTGGTGCAGCAGCCGGATTCATTAAAGTAGGAAGTACAGCAAATCGCATTGAAACAAAGCACACGACCAAGGCACTTTCCGTGAAAGTCGGTAAATTAAAACAGCCGGCAGCCACCATTAGCAGCACCACTGTTGCATTTACAGGCGCCACGGCGTCGAGGTGCCAGTACATTCAGGCAGCGCAGACTCCGCGCAAGAAGCGCCCAGTAACCGACACCAGTAGCGGCGTACGTGCACGCTATCTTGGTCGAAGGCTGATTTCCGCTAACGCGGCCGAGTAGACAAAGAGCGGAAGACGCGAGCTGCAGGCAGGCGCTCGTTTTTCTCGCGCGACTTCGTCTATATGGGAACTGCAACGGTGGTGCCACCTTTGTAGACTTCGCGCCGACTGGGGCTGTCGTACTGCTCGCTCGTCATCCGCCGGCGTAACAGGACCGTTCGCGGGTGTCATAATCAGCGAGCGCCGAAAAACGAGAGCACCCCAGGGCCGCCAATGCAGTGTCGTCGCTTGCGCTGTATACTGATTCGGTCGCCAGCGCTATTCCGGGCAACGAAGCCTCGCGCCGCCATGAGAAAAAAGCATCTACACCGGCACCCAACTTCTTCCTCCTCGTTTCCTCCCACGCTCTTCCACCACTGTGCGCGCATGTGCGTAAAACACGAGAACACGAGCTGGCCGAGACTCAACGTGGGAACAAAACGACCGGGCATCAGGAGTCGATGGCAAAGGCACCGCGGCGACAGCAGCGAGCGCGCGTGCAAGGAAGCCCGCGACCGGAGCACATCCGGTCCGCGTGTTCTATCTTGACGTGCACGCGTCTGGCGATGGAAGGGGAGTCGCGAAGCGCGGGCTCCCCAGTCGCGAACCTTCGCCCGAACGGGTCCAGCGTTTGCGTCATTCGCTCTGTATCGAACGTTTTACACCTTTAGGGCACCCCTACACACCGGTGACGGCGTCGTGCTAGATTATATCACTGGTTCTAGGAACGACCTAAAACAGCGATTTCGTCAGTGTTATTTTTCAACATACATTACAAGCTGTATTTTAAACTTTAAGGTAGATGCCCCCACTTAATATTTACACGCCTATTCCTTCAATGGTTAGCGAACAAGTTCCTGCCACCACAGAAGACATTTGTTTTGGCACCTGAAAGCACTTCGCTGATCAGAATAACATTGGCCGTTAGCAGAAACAGGCAACCAAGCTCATGCTGAACATGTTATAAGCTTGGCAGGCGAGTCCTAATTTTTTTTTGAAGAAAAAAAAATGGCAGTGGAAGCGCTGGACGTGTCCTCCCATCGACAGGAAACACATGTAGACTCTTTTTTTTTTGAGCAGAAATAAATACAGAGCTCAAGTGGCAACCTCGAGATAGTAGCTGCCGAGGCAGTTATTGCTCCCCCTTAATCACCGCATTCGTGCAAAAGCAAAATCACTGCGCTTTCACACTCTCATTTTTTGCTTTCTTCCTGTCTCTAATATACAGGCGTGTATGTACATGTTTCAAGAAATGGGTCCACTATTATTGAAAAAAAATACAGAAAGGTGGTATTTGCGTGTTACCTGTCGCTTTCCTTTCACTGTGGCAGAAGGCATCCTCAGATGTGCACAATTATCCATTACGACAGTAATTACAAAAATTAGAACAAGACCTTTTAACCAGCAGTAAATGGGCGAAAGCAAGTTTTTCCTGCGAGCAGTGCATAACCATTTTGAAATTTCTGAAAGGCGGCCACTAGTGGTAATCATCATGAGGCGATGAAATCTGGCTGATTTCGCAGGAGAAACCGAAACCGACGCACTAAACAGCTCATCTAGCACTGCCTTCGGAAACGCCCCCAATCACGATACGGTTTTCCTCGCACCGGGGGAGAAGGATAAAGGAGCATCGTTAAGCTGTCATGCGGCATAACAGCGATGCCACGGAACGAAGTTTGTAGATTGACGGATGATAACAACGAAACACGATTGATTGATATCTGGGGTTTAACGTCCCGAAACCACTTTATGATTATGAGAGACGCCGTAGTGGAGGGCTCCGGAAATTTAGGCCATTTGGGGTTCTTTAACCTGCACCCAAATCTGAGCCCACGGGCCTACAACATTTCCGCCTCCATCGGAAATGCAGCCGCCACAGCTAGGATTTGAACCCGCGCCCTGCGGGCCAGCAGCCGAGTACCTTAGCCACCAGACCACCGCGGCGGGGCAACAACGAAAGACGTCATCAACGGCAATTAACTCTGATAACTCAATGTATTGCTCCGCATATTTGATCAGTTATTTTCCTCGCAGTGCCGTATTTCGTAGAAGCTCTCTAACGTTTTGTTGAAAAAAAAAAAGCGACGCGCGAAAAAAAGCACGACGCTTTTGAGGCTCGGCAGGCGATGCTCGAAAGGGCGTCAAGTCGCGAAACAGAGTGGCCTGTGTGCCCAGCTGTCCGGGCATGTTACAAGTTACACGCCGGAGGAAGTTGCCAGACGGCAATTTTGCGTAAACACGCGTTATCGATGATCCTCGAAGGTTCCCGACTGGCGTTGTTTTCACAGCTGGCGGTCTTTTCTGGCAACGCAAAAGACGCGGGATCGGGCGCGCCAGCTCACGCGCGTAGAGACGCCTCTTCAATGATGCCGCCCCCTTTTTTTTTTGTTTTTCTCTCTCTCTTCTCAGCAAGGCGAGCCGTGCCACCCCCCTCGTGCAGTGGTGTGGCTCATTCTTAGAAACTGACGGCGAGCATTTAACGCTCCCGTCGCGCACCACGTACTCTGCCAGTGCACGGAGCAGCGGAAAACACGCGACCGCGTAAGCCCTGGGGCCGTTGGTCTCCCCGCGTGTGTTCGTTCCGTTTCTCACGTGTTTCCATCATTTGTTCACGGAGCGTTGCTGTATTCACCGCAGGGAAAAGAGAAGGCCATATTCTGAGCCAGTTCGCGGCTCCTGTTGTGACATTTATTAAGCGAACCGTTTCACTCGACGAATCACCTGAAGAGTTTGCTGTTTGTTATTTATCGTTACACGAACGAACATAAAAATCCTCTGTACACAGCACACTCGTGTTTATCCCGACAAGTTGAACTTGGATGCGTATGCGTCAAATCACTAATTCGGCAATTGCGTCTCATTGAGAAAGCAAATCTGTTCTATATTCGTTAGTTAATGCAAGAGCTGTAGAAGACAATAAACACCCAGAATAACGCTTTCTTCGCGTGTACTTTTGCGAGTTCCGGCGCCTATTAGCGCCAGATTCCCGCCGTTTACTGTCATCGGAGTAATCTCTTCAACTGCTGTCTCTTTTTAAAAGTTTATTTCTACTTTATGAGACAAACCCAATAAATTATGCAAAATTAATTACGCAACCTGCCACGGATATTTTGAGAAACATAAAACAAATGAAGAGAAACTTACGAAGCATACGTTTTATCTTGCTCAGAAAGCATAATTTGTTTTACTAAATTGGGAGAAATTCGAGAAAACATAGGGTACCTCTGCTTAGCTGAAGTGCAGCAACGTAGCGTGGTTTCATTGACATGCTTTAAGCCCGTCGTGCACAGTACTTAAATTGAGTGGTCCATAATGACAGTTTCTCATGCATGGAGTCACGCTTAATGTTGGTTCTTTGAACGTATTTGGATACGTTCGTCCTGATTTCAATATGACGCAGAAATTTGTGTTCTGCTTTTTCCAAACACTGATGAAAAAAGCTCAGACGTGAGCTGCGTCTTCCCTAATGTACTTAGTTCAAGAACATGCGTCCGCTAAGGACCGGTTGCACGTAAAACGCTACGCAGGCCCGCCCGCCCGTCCCGGCCCTCTGCCCACATTTCGGAGCGCATAGCAATAGTAGCAGCACGAACAGCAATCCTGGCTTTTGCCATCATAAAAGCGAGAGTCACGTTATTCGCGTAGCGGTAAAATACAAGTGGATCGTATTGCGCGGTGGCTCGATGCAGCGCGTGATCAGTTGGAATGGGAGACGTTCTCCCGCGATACTGTGCTTTCTTCTCCGACGCCGTTAGCGTATAGGCCACCTCGGTGCATTGAAGCAGTTACTATCAACCGTTACAGTCCTCGCAATCACCGCTAGCATCTCTTCGAAGATTGCAACAGTAACGAGAAACACAATCTCGATGAAGCCCTATGTACGGCAGAATGCGAACCAATGAAGCATCTGAACGCTGAAACAAAAAAAGTTTGAATCGCAGGTTAAAAGCTTCCGCCTTACGGAAAAATAAGCGCGACAGGCGCTGCCTAAATGTGGGGCTTTGAATTGAGTTGTGCGATGAGCGTTTTTCTTTTTATGCTTGGGCGAATAACGTTTCGCATTTCCTGAACATTAAAGCACACATCAAATGTTAAATTCCTCAAAGTAAGACTGATGCCGGTCAACATCGCGGAAGTGGGAGTCTCCTTCCGGCTTGCACAATTGCTTAAACATGGAGCGCTTATCAAATGTCTCGCAAAAGCAGTTCATCACTGTAGTAAAACTTGCGTGCGTTTTCCCTGATAACATTGAGCGATGATGCATTCAACATAAATTATATCTTCGTTAAGAGTAGCACTCAAGTAACTGCACACATGAGGTAAATATTAAGCACTTTTGTTAGATTATCTTCCAAGCAGCATGTCGTAGATAATCTGATAAACATGCTATATTAAACATGCTCGAGATCTAACGTGAACATTAACAATTAAGAATATGTACTAAAGAAACAATACTAGGTCTTAGAATTACGTATGTCAAGTTTCGCGTTAGCGTTGCCCGCCACTGTGCATGCGTCCTACCGTATATTCTTTTGAGCACCCACGTTTTCTTTAGAAAAGAACGTACATACGTACCCAAGCGACGATAAGTTAACGAATCCACTTCAAAAACAGTCTATTGACTGCTTCGAAGTAAGGTTTTTTTTAAGCTATGCAGGTGCTCCTTGTAGCGAACCTAATTAAGGAAACAGACAATGAATTCAGGAAGATTTTACATCGTGAAATGTCATTTTCGGTGGCAGGCTGCGCTTCGCTAATATGACCTACAGAAGCCCATGTTCGGATACATACTCGAAATATTTTATAGCACTTTTGTTCCAGATTACAGGACATTATCTCTATTTATAACCAAGTTAGCATACGTGTGGGGTTTCGCAATGGTACCGCCATCAATATTGATGGCACATGACATCTCAAAGCAGTTCCTCACTGCGGTCAGACGGCTTTACTGCTTTGTGAGATCACCTGGCCATTTTTATATACATGCCGAAACAATTCAAAACAAATTGCCCTTTGAAGAACGATGCTTCGCAACCATTATCTTTCGAGTGTTCATGAGCTTAGGTAACAGAGGCATGAAGATTAATGATGCTACATCTGATGAGTACCTTGTTCACGCAGATACAGTTCAGTCACTCGCTGTGCAACAGCGAAATCACCGGACGTATGTCCATTTTCGCACTCCAAGCCATGAATGCTGAATAAAAGGGAATAGACTCGAGCGAAAGAGACTCGCTATATTGTAGACCCAGGGCAGGAATCTTCGAAGATTACTTATGCTAGAATCGTTCGTACGAGCAGTTTCGAGCCAACCCTGGTGCCGATATTATCAAGGAAGGCAACTAGCCAATGATAAAAGAGGACCTATTTGAACAAGAATTTTCGTGTGTGAATTCGCATACAGTTTCGCTAACCCACCACCACTATATCCTCGACCATTGTTGCGCCCTACAGCCTTAAAGCCAAAAGTAGCTGTGCACTCCGGAATCAATGTCCTGCTGACCTAATCCGCACGTATGGGGGCCCTCCTACATTGTAACTTTATTATAAGTAGCTTATGCATGAGTTGTTGATTTAAAGGCCAACTCCGGCGATTTTTCGACAATGTAAGAATATTGGTGATTTTATGTCCCTTGGACACTCTTCCCACGTCCAATAGCTGAAATGCTCAAAAAATTTGAAAATAATTTTAATTATCAAAAACCGCAATACCGAAACAGAAACCCAACCGAGTGCGCTTCTACGTGTGACGTAAAAATTTGCCTGACGCTGCCGGAATATGCCTGATTGCACATGATGCCCGCAGATGGCACTACCTGTCCACGCCGTCCGCGGCGATCGGCTAAACCGCTTACCCCGTAATGGTAAATATATGGCGATTCGTGTGCGGCTCACAATGTAACACCACTTGGCACCTATCGCACGCTCACAAACACGGAAAAGAAAATCACATGCTCAACTAAGGAAGCGCAAACCAAACCCAAAAAATTCATAGCAGACAAGCAGACGCTGCAGTGGCACATGAGTTCGTCACTTCCGCCAGGCAAAACTCAACGTCACACACACAATGTTGCCATTCATTCCGGCAAGCGAGGTGAGCGTTTCGAGGCAAACTATAAAATTCAATTGAAAAAAAAAATATGCGAAGCTCTCGAGCCAGCAATTTGGCATAAATGGCGCAAACGTGAAAATGCATGTACACAGTAAATTTTACTTAGATCCACTGACCTAAAACAATTGCCGGTGTTGGCTTTTAACTGTCGTAGACGTATTTTGTACATAATTACGCGTTCCAGTACACATTTTCTTTTTGTATTAACCATTTTCGCCCAAACTCTTACTTCGGTTGCGCATGTAGGACCCCTTTGGCGCCACTGCGACTGTGACCATAATGAGATGAAGTTGGCACTGCGCGTTCCTATGAATACATTCCGTATGCATTGGAGCATGCGATCACGCTCACGACTTGGATAGCTCCCGCAATAAAGATAGCTGCTAACTGCTTCTCAACCCCAACAATATTATCTGGCTCTGTAAAGCAAAATAAAAGAAGTTTGTTGTAAAGTTGGCGACAGTATTACTTATTGTAGTGGGGAATTCTCAAGACAATGACTAGTGGGACCATCGCTGAGTGCGAAGCGCGAGCGGGTGCACGAGCTGTAGACGCTGGACTGCCCGAGCATTTGTTTCCGTACCGGCTGTCTGCCTATTACCTGGCGTCGCTATTAAACCCCCTTGCACTTATTATATTTTAAGTTTCCTCCTTTCCAAAACGTTCTGCATCGAATAACGTCATATTTTGAACAACTTGCGCAACTTCCTCTATTACTGCCCAATTGACTAGTCCAGGTTGGAAAGAGAGAAAAGGACGAAAGGAAAGGCAGGGAAGTTAACCAGACACGCACGTCTGGTTTTCTACCCTGCACTGGGGGAGACGGACAAAAATAGACAAACAAGAGAAGGGAAGAGTTCAGGTAAAAATTCAGAGATATCTATGAGCTGAAATGAACAAAATATTAAACGTACGCGATTACCAACATTGATGAGACATCATGCACTTGAAATTTTCACCCAATCGAAGTTATATATTATAGGTGCTGGGGTTTAACATCAAAAAACCACCATATGATAGTGAGAGACGCCGTGGAGGAGGGCTCCGGATATTTTGACCGCCTGAGGTTCTTTAACGTGCACCCACATCTGAGCACACGGGCCTACAGCATTTTCGCCTATGCTGCTGCCGCAGCCGGAATTCCATCCCGGGACCTGCGAGTCAGCAGCCGAGTTCCTTGGCCACTAGACCACCTAGGTAAGGCAATCAAAATTATGTCGACCACGTCGCCGAGGCAGCTCAATATGAAAGCTCATAATGATGAGCCTTAAAAAATTTCACATCTTCGATATGGTTGCTAGTGAGTATCTGCTATTATGCTTAAATACCGCTTTTGCTAACCTAACCAGCGAAATTTGTATTCTTTTTAGTAGAGTGCCATGTATGCATAATGTAACGCTATGGAGGCGAATGCCGTCGCTCTTTTGCTACGCTACCAGCCTCTTCCACTCATATTTATTTCTGTTCACGTTATATATATAGAGAGCTTTTGAGGAGCTATATATATAGAGATTTATATATGGAGCTTTTGAGGAGAAAGCATTTCGACGCTCCTTCTCTGCTATGTGTCTACTACGTGAAACGGCGCACAAGACTACACGTTGCACCGGCAACTCTGAAAGCATGCAGGAGAAAAAATATGCACAATATACGAAGACTTTCTACAGTTTCTGTCATCGCAGGAGTCGCAACTTGCCGACAGCTCTGCCCATCACTCGATGCTGAGCAGTCGTGCACTCGCGGCGTGAACAAGTGCCACGGCATGGCATCAAGGAGTGAGCCTTGTTTCTTCGCGCTTCCGAGCTGTCACCCTGGAGCGTGGGCCGTGACCTGGGCCGCTCCCATCAACGCTCGCGGGGGCCGGAGCATTCTGTCTGGCTCACTGGTGCGGTACTCGTATTGAGAGTCGCTACACGCTTATTTAGCTGTTGATGCACCACATTGGACAGAAAAAAAAAACAAAAAAAGAAGAGACGGACATGAACCCTGCTCAAAAGTGTCACAGAGAGCGAGTGCCTGGGCTGACTCGCTGTCGAGTTGAAAAAGCAGAGAGCGCTGATTTGGTTTTTGCTATGCTCTGCTGCTGCTGAACGCGCTGCCCAGAATTCGATATCTACCATGGCGGCTCAGACCAAGGTACGACTGCGAAAAACACTCTTATGCTAAGAGTTAGGTGCAAGCCTAAAAACCCCGGTGACGCTACTGGTAGAGTTTATATATATATATATATATATATATATATATATATATATATATATATATATATATATATATATATATATATATATATATATATATATATATAAAGATCTAACAGACAATAATGCCAAGAAATATATAGGGGAAGTTATAAGAACAAATGGGATATAAATAAGAAGAAAGAGAAGTGGATGAAAACAATAACCCGCCGTGAGCAGGAGTCGAACCTACGACCTTCGAATAACGCGTTCGATGCTCTAACCACTGAGCTATCACAGCGGCCCGAGCTATCACTGCGATGCTCTAACCACTGACAGCTCAGTGGTTAGAGCATCGAACGCGTTATTCGAAGGTCGTAGGTTCGATTCCTGCTCACGGCGGGTTATTTTTTCGCTGGTATTAATTAATAATTACTATTATTAATAATTAATAATGCTGCTATATATATATATGTGTGTGTGTGTGTGTGTGTGCGTGTGTGTGTGTGTGTGTGTGTGTGTGTGTGTGTGTGTGTGTGTGTGTGTACGGCGAAGGATGTGCTAGCCTCCTCTTTCTGTAGAGCAAACATCACCTTTCCAGCCAGGCTCGTCTGCGCGCGCGCTTATCTCACTAGCGAACAGAACAAGGAAAGGGGGCGCTTGTGGTTGCTGCGCTATCTCGCGGCAACAATCAGCGTGCGCTTTGTGCCCCCCTCCCCTGGCAGGCGGGAACTTCTGCGGGGTGCGCCTCAACACACGCAAAAAAACAACTGTGCCAAAAGTCTACCTAGAGCGGCCGTGTTCGCTTACACCAGCGTTTTGTGAAGTTACATGAGATCGGATGTAAATGAGTTGACTCACTTCGTATATCAACGCACCAGCTTTCTCGTGATCTTGGTTTCTTAGCCAACGCATGTTTACTACAATTAATATTGCTGCTACAAATGCTAGCATTGCTTCGTAAAACATTCGAATATGTTTCTATCGCATTCATTGCTTCACCTTTTTGGCAAACTGACTTTTTCTGTTTCCCCTTCCCCCTTCCCTAGTGTACGGTATAATAAACTAGTAGTTAGATAATACTGTTGTGGAGACGGAGACACGTATGGGGCAGACAGGCTTAAGTTTCTGAACTAGTTTACACCTTAAGGGGAAAGATAAAAAAGACACTGGTCGTGGTATACCTAGTTAAAAGAAAATAAAGCCTTATATCAGGCATTCTGCTTTCGTGCGATCATCCCAGAAGAAAAGGAAGAGGAAGTATGCAGCAGGTATAGTTGAACCTATCAATAAATATTTTGTCACGGAAACAGCGGTACTCCCTTTTTCGGGAGTAAACGTGTCCGCAACTCGTGCGTCTTTCCCCGAATAAAACGCGTCGCAACAGTGGGTCGACGTTTTCCGCGAGGTGTGGGAGATATATCTTTGCTGTAGTCATTCGAAGCGCTTTTAATCAATTTGACGAGACCATGTAAGCTATAACTCAGTTTAGTAGTCATTAAAAAACATGAATATTAATAAAGTCATCAGCATGGGTTAAGCTTTACCACGCGTACGAAGTGCAGAAAAATAAAAAAAAACGTTTTTCTTTTTTTTTGCGTTCTCCGGTTCTATCATCGCTGGTCATGAATACAGCGAACGGACGCGACTGACTTCGAAGTTTCCAAAAAAGCAGGGATCGAAGCACGTACGCATAGCACGTGGAAATCGATCGAGAGTACACATATCTGAGCACGTTAGATCTATAGCCTTCATACCGAAGCCATGAGCAAACAGGGTCGAGACATCGTCGCTACAGCTGCTGACTACAGAGCGCGAAAGATCACGCAGTTGTATACCCTTTTAAAAAGAGCGGATTGCCAATCGCCAGCGCACTCTATCGCCTTTCGGTGCTGGGAAAAGACGAAATGCACGTTAGAAGACTGCGAAGTGCTCGTTTCTTTCGCGCTTTTCAGTGGGGCCTGTTGCTGTTGGGCGAAGGGGAAGAACGAAGGAAGTTAGAACGAAGTACGGGCCGTCGCCAAGTCCCCGCGGGTTTTTCGGAGCTCTCCGTCGAGTGGGTGGCGTGCGTTGCGGCGCCCGCTGAAAAGGGGTCCTGGGCGCGCGCTCTTTCGCCCCGGCGGCGATATGAAGACGTCGGGGAGTCCCCCAAGGTGTTTCCCCAATCCATTACGACCCCGTTCATCCTGCTGCTCCACACGGGCGCGAGCAGCCGATCGATATGGCATCGACGAACTCGAAATTCTCTCCCTCGCACTTCCTGGCACCCCTTGTGTGCGCAAAGATGCGCGGATGGCCTCGTAGGGCCCTGCCTACGAAAGCTATACACGAGATCTGCCCAGCCTGAGTGGCATCCTTTTCGGGTTCTTCCTAGAATGAGACGGTTGCACTCGTGACCTCTCCAGGTCGCTATCACCGGTGTGTTTCAAGCGCCGCACACGAACACAACCAGAGTTCTCTCGATCTCCTCTCTGGAACATTGTTGCAGAAAACACTCGCTAGACCACTTAAGCATCGATTTGGTTTAAACAGAGTTTTGACATCTAAAAAAACGTGTTCCAATACTAAATGTAAAAACCTTTCCTTCCCACTCGAATTATGTGGTTCAAGATGGTGGTGCATGTCTGTGGCAGCAGTGGTGGTGGGTGGCTGCTGCATGCGGCTGACTAGTAGCAGTGGCACGGTAGTAGTAGTAGTAGTAGTAGTAGTAGTAGTAGTAGTAGTAGTAGTAGTAGTAGTAGTAGCAGTAGCAGTAGCAGGAGCAGTAGTAGTAGTAGTACTAGTAGTAGTAGTAGTATTACTAGTAGTAGTAGTAGTAGTATTACTAGTAGTAGTAGTAGTAGTAAATTTGAAAGTAGCCAAAGAGTTCAACGAACACGTGCAGGATGACACGGCACATATATCGACCCCGGATGTTTACCAACTTTTTGACATTCTGTGCGTGTATGCAGGTATTTACGTTAGTAGTGGCCGCAAGTTCACGCGACGTCTCGCTCGCCGGATTCCGTGCCGACCAGTTGTGCCCCCGCAATCTCCGACGACAGTGCAGCTCTGACCAAATAGGTTGGTCCTACGCCACCTCCTGCCACCGCCACCGGTCCCCTACGATGACGTCGGCGTAGCTCTGGCCGACTGGAATAGCCCTACGCCATCTCCTGTCGCCAACAAGAGCTCTCGCCAGTGGTGCCCCGTCCTCGGACTCTTGTGACCGTGTTTCCCTCTTTCCTATTTCTCCTATCCCTCATATGTCGTCGCTCGCTGTCCTAGCGCATCTCTCTCTCTCTCTATATATATATATATATACCTTTTATCCTATCCTTTTAATTCCTCCTCACCCCCATCCCTTGTGAGCTCCTGTTGAGGTGTCGCACGCTGATGCAGACAGTTACGGGGCTCACTTTTCTCTTCTTTTCCCTCTTATAACCACAATGTCAAGAGCACAGGACGTTAATCAGGCATTACCACCAGCTCAACGAGGATGGTCACAAATCGACTTGATTTTACTTCAGCTGGCTCCTCACAACGTACAGTTCACTTCGTGCGTATACAACATCTAAACTTGGTTCATGTATGCTGCAGACGTACATGGGCTGCCAGATGCAGCTATCATAAACGCGACGACTTGGCGCTCTTCCCGCACAGAATCGCGCTAGCAGAGGGAAGCTGAAGATGTTTGACGACTATATTTCACATCACGTGCATGCGTAAAATATAAACTGGGCGCAGACCTTCATTTTCCCTGACGCTATACGGGCGCACGAAAAGTCCCTTCAAGCTGCTGCTGCATTTTCGACGACGCTGACAAGAGAGACCGTTGCGTGAGTACTTTGCATAAATTTCAATGCTGAGCAAGCAAGTTTGCGGCCTTTTAGTTGACGCTGTGAAGCCTCCCTGGACAGAGGCGCGTTCCAGATTTTCATGCTTTCATGCAGAAAAGTGCTTTCGGAGAGTGCGTGCGTGCGTGCGGGAGCAGCATCTGCTCGGAACGATCACTTTTCTTGCTCGGTGTAAGCTTTCTCTCGTCCTTCCAGTGCCTTGAAACAAGCTTTGTCGACGGCAACGTAGCATGGCGGAACACACTGTAGAAATATGGTGCGCGTGAGCATCCCGCGTTCGTCGTTTGCAACGAGTTGCCCGTTTACGAATTACACGCTGTTTCCGCATCCTCCGTATGAACTATACTTCAATATACCATGAGATCTTATGGCATGGCATTTTTTTACGGGAGGCCGGGAATCACCCGATGTCATAGGTAGTAGGAAAAATACAAGTGATCCGGTGGTTATTTCGGTACTCCCTGAATGCCGAATCAAGCAAACTATAAAAATTTTACCACGTTCCTCCGCTCAAGCTCATACGGGGTGTCCCAGGTAACTTTACCCAAAGTTTAAAATATGCCGACACACGCAATTGCGATGCGACTATATGCATGTTGCTCACAATTGCCTTGAGTTAGACTATTTTTGTGTTCTCATATATATATATATATATATATATATATATATATATATATATATATATATATATATATATATATATATATATATATATATATATATATATATATATATCCCTTTTGTTGGCACCCTACCAACAGCGCCAATGGTAATGACCGAAACACAATGAACGATATCATTTACGTGTTTTTACGTGTTTTTGTGAAGAGCGCTTAATGAGATGAATTTTATCTTATCACGAGATCACTTTCTTAAACTAGAGCAACGAAATTGCAAAACGAAACAAAAGTCTGCCATCACCCACCTATTATAATGTGATTTCTAGCGTCGCTAAGCGCAGCTGATGAAGGAATCGCAATATAAAGAAGCCTCAGACGTCCGCAGTTACTAAAGACGGCACAGTAAGGGCACACGCGTGTAGTAGCACTTCCCATTTCACCCCTTGTGTCTAATAGAATATATCTTGACGCTGCGCCCACATAATCGGATTTGTTTTCACGCTAGCTTATGTACACTTGAATACCACGTCTACATTCGAAAAAAAAAGGTAAATAGTATGAAGCACCTTTCCAAGTCCATTGCTACTCCGGACTGAAGAAATGAAAAAAAAAGCCCTCATACAGCTACATGGCTCATGAGTAGCGTTTGAAGAAAGTATGCCTCAGGCGTGCATTATCTGGCCAGGACTCAATCGCTACAAAATACAAGTAAAAGAAGGGGGCAGAGAAGAAAATTTTCGTGTTTTTCTCCCTGCACATGTAATAGACTTTTCTTACGACGAAGGGCGCAAATTAAATTTTGCTCTTGTCTTGTCCAGAACTTGGGGCGCACACCGCACAACTAATACTGACGGTGTAAATGAAGGTCGAAGATAAATAGATAAAAAGAAGTACCAACGCAGCAGCACCTGCTTTGATTTGTCCACAGCAACCATCAAAACAATCTACGGGCACTAAACGTGGCTCATCGTTCCAGAAAACTGGCGTTCTATAATTGTTGGTTTCCTCTGTCGAAGAAAATGAACCAACCTGCCCAGTACGCTACATTATACTCATCGCCATTGTAGAGTGATCAAATATTTTAAACTCGACTTTTGCTACCTCTGCGATATGTTCATGTTCATCAAATAGGCGAAACTGAAGCAGAGCGTTAAACTTCCTGAAACACGTCCGTTATGGTGGTTCAGCGGTTTCAATTCTAGGCTGCTTGTCCGGACGTCGCGGGTTCGATTCCAGCCGCCGCAGTCACATTTTGGTGGAGGCGAGATGCTAGACGTGTGATCATGCGCGATGCACGTTAGAGGCCACCGGATGTTCGCATTTTCGTAGCCTCCCCTACGCTGTTCCCCGTGATCAAATCGTCGTTTTGGGAAGTAAAAACTCCGATATTCATGTTATTAAACTTCTTGAGCCGCAGACATTCTAGCGCGATTTCAATACACTGATGTCAAAGACTTCGAAGTGATTGTGCGACGTTTGAGCCGCTGCGGCTACTAGTGGTTGCCTCATATATGGTGCAACGTAGCCATACTTTGTCAGAATAATAACTAAATATTACATTAATTTGGCAACAGAGGCCACTAACTTGCTAACAGGAACCGAACCTGCGACCTTCGAAAGTCGCAGGTTCGGTTCCTGCTCACGGCAAGTTATCTTTTCACCCACTTTCTCTCTTCACATTTACATTACAATTGGTCTAATAACTTCCCCTATATATTTTTGGGCATTATTATCTGTTAGATCTCATTATTATTGTGTCGAAACACGGAAAAACGAGCCCTTAGGTATACACTTCTTTCCCTTATTTATTAAAGAGGGTCTCGTACTGGCAGACTTGGTGTCATTAGGTTGTATACGAGGGACTATTAATCAGCTGCCCGCTCGTAATAAGTTCACGTGCTACGTGACGCCAAACATGCACATAAAAGAGTGTTTTCACACTCGTCGCTTGGCTTATAGATGGCGCTGACTGTTCCTGCTCACGGCTGGTTATTTTTTCACCCACTTTTCTTTCTTCTTATTTACATTCCATTGGTTCTAATAACTTCCCCTGTACATTCCTTGGCATTACTGCCTGTTAGATCTCATTAATATTGTGTTAAAACACGGAAAAACGAGCCCTCAGGTATACACTTCTTTCCCTTATATATATATATATATATATATATATATATATATATATATATATATATATATATATATATATATATATATATATATATGATTTGTAGGGTTTAACGTCCCAAAACCACCATATGATTATGAGAGACGCCGTAGTGGAGGACTCCGGAAATTTTGACCACCTGGGGTTCTTTAACGTGCACCCAAATCTGAGCACACGGGCCTACGACATTTCCGCCTCCATCGGAAATGCAGCCGCCGCAGCCGGGATTTGAACCCGCTACCTGCGGGTCAGCAGCCGAGTACCTTAGGCACTAGACCACCGTGTATATATATATATATATATATATATATATATATATATATATATATAATATATATATATATATATATATATATATATTGGAGGGTGGGATGACGAGTGGTCTCTTGCCGAGCTCTTCCTAAAACGACAGACGCGGCTTTTTCGTATTGTATTGAAAAAAAAAAACTATTGACTAATGCGGCCCGAATAGTTTTTTTTTCTAGCAGCTTCTCTTTACTAACGACCACCTCTTAATCGATGGAAGTCGCAAACGGGCGAAAGCCATCTACATGTTGGTTCAAATCTTCTACTTCCTCTCTTCAGTTATTTTATTGCTGAAGCCCACTTCCCTGATGGGCTAAGCTTTGCCCCCTCTTGTGGTGCTAAAAATAGCGTCATTTTTTGTTATAGGACCACTTATTTAGTCTTTTTAATACCCATTATTGTGAAGTTCGGGTGGTGTACACAGAGGGAAGGTATAATTTATATACAGTCAATATTCATTGACTCAAGCGTCCCCAATCAGTGAACATTTATAGCAGCCTACGCGTCAAGCACGTGGAAAGATTCTCGAATTCGGAAAAGCAAGGCGTGAACGGTTTCTTATTTGTTGCAATAAACTGTACATTAACTGCAAGTGAATGGATAGTGTCCGTCAAGTCCGTGAAATCGCCCTTTCACTAGAGCCTGTCTACTACTGTTGGTAACATATACGCGGCCAATTCTAGTATATATTTCACGTTTGCCACTAGTTATGGACCCCTCGAATTATAAAAAAAACAGACCATGAAGGTCACCGGGTGTTTTGGCATTTGTAGCATATTCCTGCTCGGTTGTCTGCAGAAACGAAGACATCTTCATGGCGATATTGTCGAAGTCACCGAGACTTGGTTTGAAGGTGCAGAAAAGGTCGGAATCTATAGAGACAGGGTGCAATTTTTTACTTCAGCATTTAATTTTTTTTACTTTATGTCCATTAGTGTTCTAAAGGTAACTACAGTAAATCAATGTAGCAATGTATTGCAGTATACGCGTCGGTATAAGATAATGAATACATCATAGCGGAGTGTCTTCGGCCAGTCGCGGCGCGCCTGAGAATACTTTTGAGATCTCGAACGTAAGCTGCAGAGTCACCGGAGATTTGCATCCCGCCGAGACTGCCGATACGCGCACGGCATACAATCGCGTCCCCGCGAGCCCTGCGAAGAGCGTTCAAAAAGAGCGCGAGAACACGTCCCAGGACAGAGGCCAGCTGGCCCCACGTGTCTCCAGGGTCGCTCACACAGCGGCGACGGAGGACGCGCATCCCGATAACGAGCAGCCCCCGGGAAATCGGCCCGGCAGCGGGGATCACACACCACTGAGCACGCCGGCTCCCCCAGCCCCCGTTCGTTCTAGCTTCCTGCAAAAAAAACAAGCAGCCCACGACTTCGTCTGATAGCACGTTTCAATCTGTGACACAGCTGATAGCATCCCTCTGGTTCCTGCGTTCATTGATGCGCACACATCTTCCGCGTAGGCACAACGTTGACAGGAAACGGACGTATATCTCCGCTATACGGGAGCGCATATAAGTGGCAGCGGTTGTGCGCCGCGTAGATAACGTATGTAATAAATAATAACATTGCAGCAGTTGCAGTCCAAGTTTGGAGGAATGGAACTTCGGGTGCCGCCAAGAGCCACGCTGTGAGTGAACTGTCATGGCAGTTGATGCTATACTTCCGTTTCCTGACTATCCGCTGCTGTTCACGCTAAGTGCTTTCGAAAAGGCTCTCACTGGTAATGTTACCTTGAGCCACGGTGGCGAGTCGCACTTTATTCTTAAAAAGTAGCGACATTCTCTTCTGTATCTTGACCACTTGGAAGAAGGCACTCCGTTTTACAGATAGCTGACAGTGAGGACATCTTACCTACTCAAACGTTAAGCTTCTCTGGATTGTTGACGCTTCGATTGCTAAGAAAGAAGAAAACCGGCTATGGGATTTGTGACTTCTATTGCAGGTCAATGTCTTTGCCGAGCTCTTACAACCGCAAATTGAGGAAAACATGCACGACAAGCTGTCGTTTTACTAGCACTCTGTACTAAGCTTGTTGGTACATTAGTACGTGACTGGAACAGAATAAAACAGCGTTTTAAACAGGATCAAGTACGAACGACCAAAATAGACACCACGATGTTTCAACTTTCCCGTCATTCTCACCAAAACATACATATTTGCATCGTTCTAGTAATAACTGTCAGTATATAGGTTCTGTTGTATTTAAGTTGAGCACCAAACATATTCCACAGATCATATAATCTTCTTCCGGAAGGATGAAAGCCAGGTGTGACTCGTGGAAGCTTCCTGTGTGTTTTTTTAGGCGGTACGTTTCTCTTATTACCACAAGATTCTGCGTCATATAGCATAGCCGGGTTAGTATATAGAGGCTGACCTAACTGTAGTGTTTGTAGGCGTCGGTACTGCAATCTATCATCTTCACGGGCACACTCTCGCAAACCTATACCGGTAGCAACTCTTTTCCTAAGCCACAAGATTTTAGCTCCGCATACAGTCGGACGCGCAGAAGTGCTGGTCAAATGAGGAGGAAACCAATAAACGCCCGGCAAAAACGCCGTCGAGAGACAAGACTCCGGAAGAGGGCTCCGATCTTTCCGCTACACTGACCGAGCCGTCGTCACAGAATCTCAGGCTCCATTTGGGAACTAATCCATCGACGTAAACGGGTCGCTGCTTCGGTGGCCCTGCCACAACGCGAGAAGAGAGCTCGTCGGGACGCGCGCGCTAAGCGATCGGCCCGGGATACGGTGCCAGCTAAGCCGCCAGGGAGCGCCCCTAGACGAGAGCCAGGGCCGAAGTGGCGCCGCCGAGCGGAAAAGCCAACACGATCCCCGTCCCCCGAGGCAAGCTACGCTTAGGATCCGTTATAGGAAGAGTTGTTGACACGACTTCTTATGAACGCTAAGCTATGGGCTAACAGCTGCGATTGAAAAGGCTCCAACTGTTCAATGGCACTACGCAGAGGGCACACGGTTAAAAAAGATCGCACCGAGAGCGCGCGCCGCCGCGTACTATGCCGAGAATCGCCAGCAACGTTTCCAGTGGTGGCCTGTCATTGCTTGAAGCCGTTAGTCTCCCACTTTTCTTTTTCGAAAAAAGAGCTGGGGTTATGGGGGCTGAGCAGTGCTTTTCTAGAATTTGCAGGTAACACGCACACTTCAAACCATTGTACCAGTGAAAAAGCACGAACACATAACGCATCAAATGACTAAAAATCCACATGACCCCTCATGTAGTTTATTTGCCTAAGACGACTGGAAAGCGACAGCCATTTTCTTGTCTGCCAACTGAATTGCCGCTGGGCGAGAAAGTATAACAGACGCGCAAAACATAACCAAAGAGGCAGAGAACTTCCCATGATTTTCAGTTCTCTCGTAGAGCAATAATTTTAGCAGTCGGGAAATGCCGACACTCTCATCACGTGTAACTTGCACTGCGGGAAGTATACGCAACTGTAATAAACTAAAGTGGCGTCAGGTAGTTATGCGAGAGCGAAAAAAAAAGGTTTTCTTTTTCTCGCTCTCACAAAACTAGAAGTGCGTGCATGAAGATAAATTGTAGCCAACATCACCTGCCACAGGCGAAAGCTTGGAGACGACGCACCAGCGGCTTTTCCACTGAAAGGGAAAACGATAAAGATTGTTAGTCACGCATAATAATAATAATAATAATAATAATAATAATAATAATAATAATAATAATAAGCGCACAGCTCAGATTGAATAGTATAAGAGCACTTGTAATCAGAATAAGGTAGCTCTGCAGCAGTTGCCAAAAAGCGACCATAGCTTACTACCCATAGCATGATCACGAAGGCTCCATGTAGCTTCTAGCTACCAATTTTAACTGCTTGTTTACTGCGTCAATAAAGTGTTAGTAAGTTCTTTTAGCAATGTTCCTTTTTGGACAGTTAAAATTAAGCAACAAAATATGACAGTCAGAAAAAATTAAATTCAAAAACTAACCTTCCTATTACTGACGCCTCTGTATTCTCATAATCAGCATCTGGCCTATATAGGCATAGCTTTAACGACAGCAATAAAGGAATTCCTATTTTACAGTAAAAACAAGGAATGGAAGAAGAATTTTCAAGTGCCATTGTTTGTACAAATACCTTTTAGTGCATCATAGCTACCTCAACATATTGCACATCTCTGATAAGAAGAGACGAAATACCATTTCGGTATGCACCGAACTAATCACTGTGCGACATGTCTTTTAAAGTCGTTAAAACACATATATACTTTCGGGAAGTTATATGTAGTGGTGACTGCCGCTCTGTTCTTGTAACTAGGTGACAATGTACTGAAATTTTTGTAACCAACCGAGTGCATTTATACACGTCAACATGAATCTGTCAGGCACTAATTACTCATGTCTGTTATGGCTAATTTATACATTCTTTTGGAAGGACAATAAGAGAGAGCGCATGGGACGAGATCGCTTTTACTAAAGAATACGTTGTTGAGAAGCTAATCAGAAAAAAAAGTTAGCAAAATTCTGCGGAAGACAGTGACTATTCTAGGAGCAAAAAAACTAGGAAGCGCAAGAGCTTGGGATTTCTTTCTCGCTCGCCCGTCGGTACGGAACGTTTTTTCAGGGCCGTTACTGCCCGATATATCTGGGCTGAAAGTGCAGAATAAATTTGTATACGCGAACTCCCTCGCGCGAGCGTCGGTTAGCGATGGCACATCTGCTTTCCGTTGATGGCCCCAGCGCGAGCAACGGGAAGCTGCATCCAAAGCGCCCAGGGAAGCGGCCAGACTTTGATGGACGAGCGAGCGTCTTTGGCGATTCTCACTTGCACCAAGGGAACCTCGGCCACGGGTAACAAACTCGCAGAAAAGGATGCGGCAAACCGTCATATTCAATTATGGGCGTATGCAGATGGTGCAGAGGTTGCCTCTTTGCTCGCGTGTCCTCATCGGCAGCACCCGTGGGACAGCGAAACCTACGCGATAAACCATCCGATGCAGTAACCCGATGTGTTGCATGCCCATAGGCTGCACGCTGCTCTCTCCGAGATACATTAACAAGCAAAAGTGATGAGACAAAATTTCTTTCCACTAGATTGTCCAGCCGCGACGGAGAGTTTTGCCTTTTCGTCACACACCGATAGACACTCTGTCAGCTATTCGATTGCACTGCTTCGGATAGAAACGGCAGAATTCTTCTTTTCATAAGATTGTCGCACTTCTTCACGTTTGTTTCGTGGAAATAAATATGGGCTTCTTCCGTTTGCACCTTAGACAATATATGTCTTTTAAGTGAGGTTTACTCAATTTGTAATGTCACTTGGGCCATAGCTTTCAGTTCAGATAGGCTGTCACAGATAATAAAATGGTCCTACTTTTAAAAGGGAGTGGAAACGATAAGAGCACACAGTGTCCGTTGCGTTAAATTTGGTGAGCGGTTTTGATAATGAAAAAAAAACGAACAAGATGACATGCTCTGAGGCACCCAATAGCTGTTTCTTTTTTTTCGGGGGGGGGGAGGGGGGGTATCAGTTACAAGCTGTAAGTCACGTAGTGAAGTGTTTTACTGCTTTGTTCGAGAGCACCCCACAACACTGTTTCAGGTATGAAAAAAATCAATCCTAGACTGTTGATGGTATATATAAATAGATTTTCTCAACGTCATCTTTCAAACTAAGTTGTTTGGCGTGTGAGGTAACTAACCAACTAACCAACTAACTCAGCAGTGAGCGCTACCCGTACTTCTGATTGATTGAAAGCGGAATCTGATGTGGAGCTCTTATACGGAGATTCGGCCATGATTAAGAGCCAAGTGTTGTTAATGTGCCCAGAAAAGCCGGAGTGGGCAATATAGACTAAACGACTGCATCCGGTCCTGTTATTCATTTGGCCCTGGTAGGAGCAAGTACGTGGGCAGCATAAAAAAAAAGTGAGGGGAATCTGGTGGGGCTTCCCATGGGTGCACTGAACAGATTGTTTCCGGAAGGTACATGGCTGACTCGCAGGAAAGTGTCCGCCATGCGTTTAACTAATCCGTCTTCACTTGAAAAGCATAATACATGGATAAAGACGCTGAAGAGGAGTGATTTCCGGCTAGGTCTGCTTGGTTAATCTTGCCTGCAGCAAAACCATTATCACTACCATGAGCACTACAACTAAATCGTATATTCCTTGAGAAGCAAAATTGTAAACATAAAAAGTGTGAAGCAGCAATCAACGTTGGCTATATGGGAAACGGAAACAAAAGGAACAGCGAGCCCCAACGCTTACAGCAAATTGTTGTCCTCAGACGCACTGTCACGGCAAGATCTAAACTTAAAAAAATTCAGAGGGCAGGTCGAGGTAAAACTCATGAGGCGCGCTGAGCGACTGTTTTTCTGAATATTTTGCCCTTTCCATTTCAATTTTAGCAATTGTAAATGAAAGCATTATGTTTGAAAATTACGAGGATCCATTAAGCACTTATCAAACATGAAACTAAAACACACTAATTTGAAACCTAGCATATTGCGAGTATAAGGCAATAAAAATTTGAGTAGAGATCTGTCTGACCGAGGAAGCCAAATATTTGTGACAAAACATCGGCATCTTGATTTACACTGGCGTTTTCTTCGCATATGGTATTTGGTATCGAGTTATGTGTGAAACATTTTGTGCGTGCTGCGTGTGTGTGCTCTCTCCATGATAAAGAAAAAAATCATCGCAACTTCACCGCTTTTCATGCTAACACGAATATTTAAGGTGATTTCTCTCTCTCGCTGTCACTATAGTAAATGTGCACAGCAATGTTTAACCCTGATGATACCCTGATGATATATAGAGAAACCAAGTTAACAACAAGAGTGATTTGTTCAACTTAATTTTGCCCTGCACCCTTCGAATATTTCCCTGGTTGTGAAAACATTGCTTGCGTCTCCCTAATGATGCGTTTCTTCTAACAAACCATGTTCAGTGATGTGCAATTAATCAGAGCTCGCTAACTATACCCAGGAAAAAAGTTATCGACAAGTGGCGCTCCTGTAGCGGTCGTAAATTTAAATAGGGACGCTTCATATAAGACAGCGATTCATTTCTGAACCAAGCACACAGATAACGTACAGCATATCCCAAAGGAGTAAATATTGCACGCCTAGGGAGGTTTGTGTGCTTTTTTTTACGAATGACTCAGTCTCTTCTTGAAGGACTGGTGAAAAATTGGTCGAGTTGTTTCGACACGATGCCTTGTGTTTTCTTTCGTCGCTATAGTTTTTGATCAGAAGCGTGTTCTAAATTGCCCTCTAAGTTTGACTCATGACAGTGTTTACGCTGTCCAAACTTCAGTGCATTTTCGCTCAATTAAACATCTATTGGGAATAAGCTTCAGCGAGTATTCTATGTATGTATGTATGTATGTATGTATGTATGTATGTATGTATGTATGTATGTATGTATGTATGTATGTATGTATGTATGTATGTATGTATGTATGTATGTATGTATGTATGTATGTATGTATGTATGTATGTATGTATGTATGTATGTATGTATGTATGTATGTATGTATGTATGTATGTATGACGTGGCCTCTTCAAATCGAACCGGAAGGCCCCAGTGGGTCGTTTCGTGCAATCGTCGTAACGCGTTGGGCCGACCAGTGCGATTTGTCGAGTATGGCATCGGATAAGACGAAAGCAGGAATCTTCGAGAAATCCAAGCGTTGCTGTGCATTGTAGCTAGTCCACCGCTGAAAAAGTAGGTTGAACTTCTTCAGCTGTGAAATCTATGATGTTTATAGTGGTTGTATTCTCATAGAAAACAAAAGAAGCTTTTTATTTTTAAGTGCCAAACACTTTAGGGGCCCGGGATGTCGTACGCTTGGTTCACACAGACAGACTCACGTAAGCGAAACCACATATAGAGCAGCCGTCTGTACCATAGCGAGTGAGCATTCACTCCAAAGAGAACTCATGTAGTTATTCGAGCGCCTTCATGAAGATACTGAGTGGGGAGCACTTTAGGCGCCCGGGCTGTTGTATGCTGTTACGCATACGGAACCATACGGAACCTCGAGTTACGGAAGTTACGCATACGGAACCTCGAGGTATACAATAGAAAACAAGAGGAAGCAAGCGAGAAACAGAACGGGAGAGAAAGAAAGCGAAGATTAGGAAGGAAAGCAGTGACAAATTAAACTCGGAAAAAAAAAGAAAGAGGAGAAAATTAGAAAGAGAAAAGATGAAGCAAACAAAGAAAGCTGCCCAGGTCTACCCTTGCTTCAGGCATGGCACCCGTAGTGCGAAGCGCCTAATTGGTTTTGTATATAGGCGCATGAAATGCGACCCTAATTAACCTTTTTTTGTCACTGATATTCATATTATTAACTTTTATTTACTGCTGCAGCTGACTCCGTACAATGAGGCCACTGCGACTCTTTATAGTATCAAATTAGGCGTGCACAACGACCGTTAGATGTTATTAGCAGCTACAAGCACACTCTTATGTGTTTCGCCAAACTTTCTTGCTGGGAATTAGGTAGTGAAATGAGCTTGTTGAGCACGTCAAAATAAAACATTTGCCGAAGTCACGAAATATCTGAAGCTAGCATGCAACCCATCTGCAGCGACCAGAGGAATAAATTACATTGTCCAAGTAACAAGAAAGTTTAAGGCAAGCGTCACGCCACTTGTAATACTGCAACGCTAGTATTTGTTCTGGAATGTTAAATGCGAAGATTACACCATAAAGGAACACTCATAAGTGCCTAAAACTGGGCTCATACAAAAAGTTAGCCTGTCGTACTATTTGTAAGCAAACTTGCTGGCAAGTGTCCCTGACAATTTGTCGTGGGCTCTCATATTAAGAGAAAAGAAGCTGGCGTTTCCATTGAAACAGCATACTTGGTCAGGCACAGATATTGCCAGTTTGGTTCAGGTTTCGCTTGTTTACAGAGTCGTTGAAAGAACCTGGTGCAATTAGTTTACTGTAAAATTACGCGTTGTCTGTCACATACAAGGAATAAAGGGTGCCTGATGGTGGGAGTCATTTATTGAAAAAAGTCCATGAAGACGTCCCTCGGCGCTTTTCAAGGGTGCATTGCATCATTCTGGGAGGAGTCACGGATAAATTATCGCGTCGCTGCTCGTAAGCGGAGTTTTTATTCGCGAATATCCGGCCAGCTCTACTTAAATGTTCACGACCGATACATCACTAACACTAAATCACCACAAGGTGTTTTAATTCGCAGATTCTAAGGAAAAAAACAAAGAAAGATGTGTGCTTGCTATCTGGTGGGCAAAAGTGATTTCTAGATATATAAAATCTGATTATTTTTCCCACCAACTTTTTCGCACCGTATCAATGTACTTAGTAAACAATAAACGCATATATATTTACTACAGTTCCAAGCGTTTTTTTCTAGCAAGTACTAAAGGTAGTAAATTTTGCTGACGCTTAGCAGGGAGGTTTCCGTAGTGTTTTCAGCTACGTAAATACTAAGCCATATGTGTGGCCGGATGCTTCGCAGATGCCGTGGTATATTATATCTAATTGTGACAGCCTTACGAAAAATTTAGCTAAACTTTAGTTTTCATGATTAGCTTGGGGTATGTTTCAGGCTACTCAATGGCACACGTGCGTGCAGATAGTATAGCGCAAGATAATAGGTAGAAAACATCCATTATTCTTCTAAATTTGATGGTCGCTAACCGGCACACGGCGAGCTTTCTCGAAGCAAGAGCATAACCTTCAAGCTGCTGTTAGAGTATATATTGAGTGCATAAAAGTCTTCATATTCGTATGTGGTTCAGTGCGCGTTCTCGTTTGTAGTCCGCGCATACCTCTAGACACATTGTTGTAATGATGTGCTTACCATTGTAATTACTCGAAATAATTAGCACTAGTAATAGTTATCGAAGACATTTTGGCACTATTTCACTTTTTAGTTCATCTTATGCATGTTTTGCGGTAGAATCAATTTCGTATGGCAACGTACAGGCACATATAAACAAGACAGGCGAAACCGTCCCCCTGGGTAATTTAGACCACAGTGGTTAGTAGGGTTATTATGTGACTAGTGCGGTTCCTCACAAGAATGTAGTGGAGTAATCATACGAGATAGCAAAATTTGCTCACTAAGGAGGTAGCGAATTTAACTACAATGTACTTTACTACCTTGACTTACTAAGGAGTTGGTGCTGTTTGTGACAAGTAAACTGCTAGTATTTAAATGGGGGGGGGGGTGTGAATATTCCGACTACTTTTTTTTCTAAAACTGAAGGGTGGTGACTCCTCTACGTATGAACTGCTAAGACATTTCATATGAATGGTGGTGGCGGTGGTGGTGGTCGTGGTGATGGTGATGATGATGATGATGATGATGATGATGATGATGATTCAGCGAGTGAACACGTGTAGGTATGAAGACCTTGTATACCTTACCAAGAATAATATACACGTCATCTCCAAGGTTGAATTCGTGAAGCTGTAAAATGTCATAAATAAAAAGATGATATATAGTGTTTTGCGGCGCAAGGGTGAACTAACTAAAAATACTAATGGCATTGCGGCAATGAACTTTGCATTCGTTTCCGCAAGCAAGCTAACTTAGCCCAATAAAATTAGAGTCAACCTCTGATTCTATTAGTACAAAGCCTAAGTTGTCTTGGCACCCTCGTAAGAGACAACGATTTGGACATTCCTAGCAGCTCCGAGCAGGTTCGATCTCCTAATTCGCGGAAACTCCCCACACTCCCGTTTACCGTTAGCGACAGACAGCAAAGAAGGAGAAGGAAGGTTGTGGCAGCTTACCTTTCGGCCATCGCGGTACTTGAGCGATCCTTCGATCACGGTCCTCGGGTCGCACATGGTCGCTGTTGAGACACACAAATCCGTTCAGTGCGACGCAGTGACGTGGAGCCGTAATGGGTCGTCGTCCCTCGTCGGCCGCGTTTTCCGGGCGTCGTCGTGCATCACGCGCACATGGATTCGAGACGACGCGCGTCACGAGGCGGCGAGCGATTGTTGCGCCGGATGAAGAGCGCGCCGCGACGCTGGAGGACCGTGTCCCAGCGCCCCGCTACGGGCTGACGCACCGCTTTCAATCTGGCCGCCTTCTGGCGGCTGCTGCTTGGGGGGCGCACGTCGCGCGAGACTCGCGCCCGGCGCCCGCTCTGATTGGCTGCGCGGCTGCGACTCCGACGCTACCCTGGCGGCGGCCGAGCCGCGGCCAGAGCGGATATCTCCGGGACGCAACGCCGAAATCGCGAGAAGCGGCCCGCCGACCACGTGTTGGCAGATGTTGTCAGTGTTGTCGGGCTGTTGTTTTGTTGTGGGGGCGAACATACTGTACCGACGCGACGCGAAAAGCAATGACCCCGGTCGATTATGAGCAAGCACCACAGCGCTGGAAATATGACGGCTCTTTGTTCCGTTTGTCGTTGACTCAGGTCCCAAGCCACGCGCGATGAGTCGCCCGAGACCGCGCGCTCGGATTCCCTATTGCTCCGAAAGAGAGGGAGAGAGAGAAAGAAAAATATCAGAAAAATAACGGCGAGCTCATTTTTCTCAGCCAGCGAACTTTTCTCCGAAATTATATAGCTCCCCCCCCCCCCATTTTCCTTTTATTCAGGGATGCCCGGCTCAAATCTAATGCGCGCAATGTGCAGAATGCTTTCGAGGCGTGTCACTAATAACTCCTGGAAAGTTATCTTGTTACATCCATCGAAGGATCCCTTGCCTTGTTTTCGCTCACTAAGTGCAGCGTATGAAAGTGACTCGGCATTCATCCGACTGCATAAACACTTGTATTTGAGACCTCATTATGTATATTTAGCAGTTATGCATTTTATGAAATGCATCGTATCATGAAAATAGTATCAAGCCAGTTCAGACAAAAAAAAAAGAGCAGCAGATAATCACCTAAATATGGATTCTTGTATGTACTATTTAAAAGCTTAAAGATCATAGCGTGCATTGCCGATGAAACACACATGCAATAGTGAAAAGGAAGCACTGTGGGCTGAGTAAAGTGAATAAAGAAAAAAGTGTGTTCAGGGCTGTACGGATATAGAGGGGAGAAAAACTAATTGTTCATGTGTGAAAGAAATAGTCAAAAATAGAGGAGAAAAATGTGTTTGTGGCCACTCCAACGTTGTGTAAGAGAGGCATTATGAAGGTACATTTGAACATTTCTAGCAATCTCTTCTCAGGAACGTTCACGACAATATTGGGACTAGTCAATTATGTTGTTTGCACGCTTTAGAGGGTATACTTTTTAAAATATATACAGCATGTCCGCACAGTCAGTTTCGATCATTGAAATAAAAAGGTTGCATTGCACAAGCAAGACCAAGTTCGTTGTTCGCAGTCGACCTTCCCAGTCGAGGCACCAGGGAAAAATTGTCTTGGTAATGGTGTACCATTGTTAAACCAACGAAGCATATGCTTTAAGATTGTATGTCTTTAGCCGCTATGCCGTGGCAATTTTTTCTAGACTGAATAGCATGCATGCCTTAACTCTCTCTTTTGTTTCATCATGCGTTTCCTCTCCCAAAACATTTCCTAAATATTTTTCTCCTAGGCATTCGTGTCATCAGTGGGATCAGCCGTTCGTGAAAGATGAGTGATAAAAATGACGGAATCGAGAAGGCGGCATCGCTACAATATAACAATCTGAATTATCAATTAAGAAATTGCAATTACTAATAAAGAATCTGTTATAACTGTGGTGTTTAAGTACATGCTGACTGAAAACAAACTCCTGTTAAAGAAAGACCAAAAGACATGAACAACAACGCGCCACCGTACTTCCACCCTGAAAGTTGCTCACGCAGAAAGGCTCACTAAAAAGTTTTCAGGATTAAGGCGGTAAAAATAATGGCTGTTAGCAATGTACTGGGCAAATAAATGAAATTTCTTAGTTTTGTCTGCAGAATATTTCACAGCAACCTTTCGTTCACTAAATAAATGAGAAAGCGTGATGTCACACGTATAAACAGGATAACAGAAGGAAAAAGGGTTCATGACCATAAACGCTCACTGGCAACGCTGGCGCAGTAATCGGCAAAGAAGGTGAGCGAAAGCCTAGCGTTGCCTCTCGCTTGAAGGCGTGCCTGAAGCTATATGAAGTAACGTGCCTTCTAACACTTAGTGGAGGAGAAAAACTTTATTTTCACAAAGGAGTTTGGATCACGCAGGCTCCTGGCCCTCCGCACGATCCCGCTGCACTCGAGCGTTCATTTGGTGGTGCTCTATGACGCTGGCAGCCCGGTCGGCGGCCATTGTCTGCTCAACCAGGTCCTCTGAACGCAGCAGGGTCTCCCAGTCCTCCCAGGTCATGAGGCGTTCTAAAGCTCAGGGGGGAGGATCCGCCGGGCAGTGAGAAATTATGTGTATAGCAAAAGCTTGAGATTCAGGGAGGAGAGTATACAGCCCTTTTTCCTAATACTGCAGCCTGTACTCTCTGCCCTGAATTCTACTTAGTGGAGAAAAAAGCAGGGGACCCTAAAGCTTTGCCTTTAGGAGTTGAACAAAATAGCGACATCCTGTTCCTAATGCGTTGATTGATTGATATGTGGGGTTTAACGTCCCAAAACCACTATTTGATTATGAGAGACGCCGTAGTGGAGGGCTCCGGAAATTTAGACCACCTGGGGTTCTTTAACGTGCACCCAAATCTGAGCACACGGGCCTACAACATTTCCGCCTCCATCGGAAATGCTGTTCCTAATGCGTATCTCTAACACTTGGTACATGAAGCCTTTTTCGAATTTGCTGTACATCCACTATACATGGCCTTAAGGGAATAGGTGCAGTAGCGTGTTTACCTTTTGTAGTGGGGTACCAGTTTTCAATCACGGAGCCATTATGATAATCACATAATCTGACGCCCGTTGGCAACGGACGCTTGTACAACGCATTATTACTGCAATATTTCATGTTGCATTGTGAAGCATGTATACAGGACACGTGTGTTTGTGAAGCATTAAAGCTGCTTTCACTGCATTTCCAAGCAGATGAAGTTCTTTTCACTGTTCTCACAAGCAAAGACCGGACTAGTACTCTATCTTGGAGAGCTGCTTGGCCTCACCCCTTTCTTGTTTGCATAACACGATGTGAAGAACTCACGCTGTCTTAGCCATCGAGTGTTTATAAGTAGCGCTTCAGCTCTTATTGTCGCTATTTGGTTGTACTTGTTTACTTGATTTTGTCTTTACTTTATTATATACTTATAATAAAATAATTTATTAAATACCATGTAAGAAAAAAAGACGAGGCCGTGTGGTAGAATATCCGCTTGCCATGCAGAAGACCCAGCTTCAACCCCCTTGGACCCAAACAACCCTGGTTCATTCCCCTCTCTGCTCCAGGATTTTTATTAATTATTATTTTTTATTTCTACCCTTCTCAATTTTTTAGTCCCACCAACGAAACCGACGCCGGAATCTGTGCGAAACGAGATTTTCAATGCTGTCGCGTTAAAATGGCCTACACAAAACCACCAGACATGTCGGATCACTAAGCCTTTTACAACCATGACACGTTGCCTGCAAGGCAGGACATGTGGTGCACGGCATGCGTTTGGTGACCCATAACACAGCCGCCTGCAATGATGCACTTTACGTCACGCGAAGAAAGAGCAACGCATGCGACACGATAGGGTCCCATCGCACTAAGACTTACACGGAACATGACACCAACTACGAATTTGCACTTGTATAGTGTCCCTGTAATTTTCAATGCAATAACAACGTATTGTGCGAGTGAAATGCGGCCTCATCTGTCACGCCACGACCACAGTAACGCTTGGTGTTGTTGGAACGCAGCAAGCTCCGGAAGCCCCTACCACAACGTGTAAAAATGCGCAGGTGTTTGTAAATTGTGGCACGATATTGTTCGTGCAAAAGCATGCTATTGACGATATGGGCCGGCCGAGAACGATAAGAGTGACACAGAATCACACAGAAAGAATAGCTGCGAAATCCAACCCGATGTCTGCTCTCGGTACCCAAATGCTCGGTACCCAAACACTCGTATATTCGTCCACCTTACAGTGCATCCAGCCACCATGCAAGACTATACCCTTTAGATATACAACTCACTTTTTCGAAGTAAAAGTTCGCAAAAGTTTTTCCAATCACAACGAAAAAGCCAAAGCCACAATGTAAAAAAAAAGTCTGCTAAAAGTACTAGTGGCAGTGACTGAGGAGGGGGAAAGGCGCTCTCATTCAGTAATACACAGTTTTCTGAGTCTGCGTAAGCAGTGCACCACTTGCTCATCTTTGTCGTCGTTTTGTTGTTGTTTAATACAGCGATGCCACTTGCGCGTGAGGATAAGAAATGGGCAGAATACTTACCGACATTCGCAAAC
This sequence comes from Rhipicephalus annulatus, assembly GCA_013436015.1. Lineage (NCBI taxonomy): Eukaryota > Metazoa > Arthropoda > Arachnida > Ixodida > Ixodidae > Rhipicephalus > Rhipicephalus annulatus. The sequence goes on from WOVY01013634.1 coordinate 43,413, forward strand.
TATTTCGTGGACCTTTGATGCTCACGTTTTCGCCGTAGCCGAAACAGCTAACGCCGTTCAGTATTTGAACGACGTGCCAGTGTACGAACGGTGCCGGAGCGTTCTTAAACAATTAATATTCAACACTACTATTGGCCGAGCAGGGATGTCAGAAAGGCTGACGAAATTTACCAGGACGTTCAAGTTTTCCACCTTCATAAGGCGTCACAAACGAGTGTCACAATCGCAAAGAGCTTGGAGTCAAGAAAGTGAGTAAGCGCTACTGTATGGAGTATTTACGCAAACTCTTAATCAGAGAGCCAGCAGTGGCAGAGCTGCTTTTTTTTTCCCTAGGTTGTAAGTGAGTATGTTTTTCTCATAGAGTTTCTCAATATACACTAGAGGGAACTCTGGCGCTAGTGTCTATGGGAGATGCAACACACGGCGCTTCAGCGAACATGTGAATGATGAGTAGTACACACATTTGTCTAATTTTCGTACTTCTGGCCTGCTTCTGGCTTCCATGTGTGTTCGTGTGGCTTGAATCTGTTTTTCACAAAAACATAAATTAGCAAATGTTCACCGTTTGCGCTTCACAACCTTATTCTTTTAGACTTACCATATTGAATCAAGTCACTAAGTTCAAAAGGGTTCGTTCTTTCTTTCAAAACAAAACCGTAACCAGCAATAAACGAAGCCGCAAGTACGATTCGTCACCCGCAAGTACGAAGACTAGGCAAATGTGTGTACTACCCATAATTCCTATGGTCGCTGAACGATCGCAGCGCCAGAGTGCCCTCTAGTTAATTTTGGAAAACTCTATGGTTTTTTCTTAGGCTGTAACCGAGTATGTTTGTAAACAGTGGGGCTCGCTGTGGACATACTCAAGCGCTTGTAGCGACGTCGTGCCGCCTATAAGTTCCGCCCAGCCTGAAGCTGTTCACGACGCTCGGTGAACACGTGATAGGTGGCGCGTCAGCTGCAGAGCTGCCTCCGATCACGTAGACGGAGCACACGCGCCGGGATGTCGCTACAAGCCCCCCAATATGTCGACTGCACCTGCCGCTGTTTACAAACATGGAATAATCTATATGTAGTATGAGCGACTGTATGCAAAGTTTTCAGGACTATCTGGCGATCGTAAATTTTTAATAATCTTCGTCTTCAATAAAAAAATAAGGTCTGCATTTAAGTTAAATGAGGCTTAACAATCTATTTCAGGCTGGTGACGTAAGTAACAACTGTGGAAGAATTCTGGGGTGACAGTACAGTATAATACAGTAAACGAAATGTTATTCAAAAGTTACACGTCTGATGGTGTACATAAGCTTTGCGCATTTTCATTACATCCCTTTTTTACAATAGTCTCCCCCTCCTCCTTTCTATTTATTCTACTGCCGCAAAAAAAAAAACACTTTAGATCTCCCTGACCTCCTCAAATTTCTCTTCCTTTCATGTCATTATCTACATTGTCACGTGCGAAAAATTCGCCAATAGCTATCAGTTTCCAGTGGAACAAGACGGACTTTTATGACTGTACTGGAGCGAAAAAAGGCAACGAAGGATCACAGTGATAAATAAGAACGTGTCGCTTTCACATTTAAGCGAGTGAAGTTTTGGGTACTTTCGCAGCCCTGTGCGTGCGCCTGCACTTGTGCCCTCGCGTCTGCAGAACAAGACAGCGTGTATCGTGGCTACGGTCTCAGACGGCGCTCGGCCATCGATTGAGGAAATTCGTTCTAGCGAAAAACCCCAACCCCCATTTTTGTCCGGCCACGGTTATTTGCCGCACAGCGGTCGAAATGTGCATGTTAACTATTTGTTAGTAGGCCTCCCCAGCCGGAGTCCCCGCAGCCGGTGTCACCCCGGCCCGTGCCTCCCCAGCGGCAGCGGGTGGTCGGTTGGCGCGGTCTGGCTGTCGTCCCCTAATGAAGAGATATATCGCGACTCCGCGTGCAAGATTTCTCGCACGGATTGGCCAGCACGATCTTGCCTGAAGGCTGCGTTGGTCGGATCGGAGGTTTGCCTTCCTTTTCCTCAACGTTTACACAGGCTCCTTCCGGATATCCGCAAAAGCCAGCTCCTTTGAATTAAAGTAACCTTTCGCGGTTGATGGATATACGCAGAAGCGAGGTATGTACAGCATCCTGCGGTCGGTGTCTCGTCTAATGGTCGCACTTAATTTCGTAGGAGTCGAAATAAGTGAGGACGAAAATAACTCGCAAATCCTTCCAGCAAATAGAGATAGTACATAAAACAATCAACAACAAAGCAGCAGCATATATACAACTCTCGGACTCCTGCTAAAATGTCGTCGAACTAAACGAAACAGTTGATTTTGTTGAAAAATTAGCGGGCGCTTGAGCTTCGTCTTCAAGGGGAGATCGTGATAGCCTGATGGGGTTTTTCGAACCGCTAGCCTGCTTCAGATCTCTGTGCATGTCTTATTCATGCTCTAAAAAAAAAACGAACGACTGTGCTCGTAACAAGCGCTGTTTCAAAGTATCAGAAACGGCCTACTGCAAGCACAGTTCTTAAGTGCCACCAAGTCATAATTATTCCTTTTGCGAATAGGTGAAGGGCCCACTACGCGTACGTAGGAGCAGTAAAACAGCGCCAGCGAGAACGACAGACCAGATGACAAGGAAGACACGTACACAAGGCGAGCTGTACGTAGAGTGACACGTGAACCTAAGCAACAGTTCACTTTGATGCTGGGTCTGCTGCTGATGGCGATTAAATATGTCTGAGCGCTTTCAACCAACCAATCAATCAATCAATTAAGCAATTAATCAATCAATCAATCAATTAAGGGGTTTTATCAAGATAAAAAGAATGAATACAAAGTGCAAAGTATGCAGACCAGGCTTCCAAAGTACGCGTCTGCAACGGGACCCTGTAATGAGTGAGCATTCAAAGCACTGACTCGTTGCGCAATTCACATGTTTTGACTCTTGGCGCGATTCTATATACGCATCTACCACGCAATATATGGTGCGTTAAGGAGACTCCTTCTACTACATAACATTCATGTAGTGTTTTATTCCGAATGCGTTCAAAAAATATCGTGGCTCTGGGGTAGAACGCCAGCTTGCCACGCAGACGACTTGAGTTCGGTTCTCGTTCAGACCCGTAAACTTTTTTATCAATTTTTAGTTGTATCTTCCTCAGTTTTTCGGTCACGAAAAATATTATTTTTCGCTCACAAGCAAAGACGCCGACGCCGACACCAAAGTTTCTGCGATACGAGCTCTTTAACGCTATCGCGTTAAAAAAAACAAGAAAGCGAATCTAGTTTTCAACTATATTTCTTAGAAATGGAAGTTATCTTCTCAACGTTAAATCCATTGTATATACTCGGAGTTATAACGATATAAGCCATGCCTGAAAATTAATATGAGGAAGAAAGAGATAATGCCGATTACATAGGCGAAAGCGAAAATGCACTATTGAAAAGCATACATCGGAGTGAATATGTATAAAAAAATATGTATACTTGGGACACAGCCTAACAGGTCAGCCTAAAAAAAAAATTAGCCCAAGAATATCAGCGGACTAGAGCGCATTTTGGCAGGCACTTCCAAGTATTGTGAGGAAATCTGCCACTATCATTAAAGCAAAAAAAAAATACAATAGCTGCACTGCCTGTTCGAGCATATGGGGCTGAGACATGGAGAACAGTGAAGCAGCTAGAGGATCACACAGCGTACGCTGGAACGAAAAAGGATAGGAGCAATGTTAAGAGATCAGAGGACGCAAATATGGGTCGGAACAAAGAGGGATACAAGATATCTTATAGTTGATACGAGGCGAAAGCGAAAGAATTGGATCTGCGCTAGCCACGTAATGCGCAGAACAGAAAACCACTGCAAATAAGAGCCGCAGAATGGTTAATATTCGATTGGAAAAGCAGTCAAGTAAGGTAGAGAGTTTATTTATTTATTTATTTATTTTTACCCACAGCGCCACATGGCACAACAGTGGGGGGGGGGGGGGATAAGCAAAAAAATTTTGAAGCATACAGATGGCAGCAATCTATAGGTTCATCAAGAAAACATACATAAATACGAATACAAGAAGATGAATAGCGTACACTTTAGTGCACAATTGTGAATATAAGTGCAAACAGAGAATAAAAAACAAGATTAAAAGTACACAAGCATACACATAAATAATTTACAATAAAGTACACTATAGATATAAAAACACAACTCTACGATCACTAATGCACAATACAAGGAATCACAAGTACAAGCATACAGCAGGCATCACCAAAAGTAGCATGAGGAAACAAAACTTATAACACAAAATTAATTACTTTAGCAGGGCGTAAATTATGTCATTAGACGATACATTTTCGACAGGTCTGTCTAATTGATTCTAGTCCCGTATTATTATAGGAAAAAAAAGACTTACTAAAGGAGTGTGTTTTGCAGGGAAATTCCAAAACCTTATTCTCGTGGTCAACCCTATGGGAATAGTAGTTAGGTGTTTTTATGTAAAGATGCCTATCAATGCCAACATTTGAATGAAATATGCTGTGAAAAAAACTTCAAGTGAAGTCATCGTCTTCGACAACATAGTGTATCTCATTTCAATGATTCTTTGGCGTGGGTAGGACTGAAGTTTCCGTCGTAACATCCACAAACAAATCGAGTGGCCAAGTTCTGCACCCTTTCAAGTTTTACTGTGTTACATACCGTAGAAGGATCTCAAACAACACACGCATAGTAGAACGGAACGCACATATGCTTTATAAAGCAAATCTTTAGTTGACAAATTAAAGTTCCTTGCGTTACGGCGAAGGAACCCAAGAGCTTTTCCGGCCTTGCCTGTTACATAGTCAACTTGTCGCAGCCAATTTAAATTAAGCGAGAAATATACTCCTAAGTATTTATATTAATTTACCCTAGCTTATAGTGACATCGTTAATTGTGTATGAGGTGTCAGATTGATGTTTTTACGAGTGACGAAATCAAGAAACCAGCAGAGATTAAATGAAATGAACTCTCACAGGAGAGGCTCAGCTAGAGATTTCAGGAAGAGGCCTCGGTCCTGCTGTGCACTGAAACAGGCTGAGAGTGATGATGACGCGACGGTAATGCCCTTGAACTTAAGTAGCCGAATAAGGGAAGTTTTGCGAATAACGGAACGAATTCGCTAACGATACTGATACATATTTCTGAGGAAAGAAGCTTCCTAGTTGATGAAAAATTTGTTTAAGTTGGGAATTTTCCAACGGCGAATCATAATTTTTGAGTAATCAGCGATTTCCTTCGGAGCTCAGTGTGAAATACGAGTGAAGACAATTTTTCTATTTCGTTAATCTTCCTCTCTCTTTTGAGGCTTTGGCAGATGTGATCTGCCACCAGAATGAGTTTTTTTTTTTTTAAGGAGGGAATATGCTTCAGCCTTTTGAAGCGCATATATGAATGCGAGGTGATTGCGTTAATGGAGTTGAACTTTCGGAGTCGAAATACACAGCCTCGTTGTTTGTCCGATCACCATGGAGGAAGAAAAGCCACAAAGACGACGAACAAGTCAGAAGCGTTAGATAAACACACTCGTGTGCTAGACCGGAAAGCTGTAATTGAAGAGATCATGCGACCGGATGCGGTATGATTTCAGGACCACACTCCGATCTCGGAAGCACAAAAGGTTCAAGGGCTCGAGTCTTGCCAAGCAATGAAGACAATTAGAAATAGTGTAACAGCACCTTAGATACTCAAGCTACTAATATATTCTTCAATTGATTTCTTTTTCGAAAGACTTGCACGAGAAAGCAAAAGCGCATATGGACGGGAAGAAAACAAGAGCGCATACACATGCAAAGTTTCAACAAATTTTGACTGTGGAAGAAGAAGTATGACCTCGACGAAACGACTTTGGAATGTTTACCGCCTCTAATTTTCTCATAGATGTGTAGTTGTACCGGACCATCATCGCAGAATCATCTCGAGGACAGTTTCGAGTGGAACAAAATTATAACAGGACAGCCGGTGACCGCAACAACGCCGTTGTTCGAGCCAGCTAGCCTGGCGTGGCTTCGGTCATGCGCAACCTAGCAGAGTGCCCATTATTATCAATGGCCGTGTCCATTAGGAGGGGGGCCTTCAGTGCTCCGAGTTGGGCGATGCTGTAACCGGGCCCTGGATCGGCGGCGGCCAGGTTGGCGCGTGCGCTCACGTGCGTGGCGCCGGGTATGTACACGCCCGCCAGACCCCAGGCTGACTCAGCGCCCCAGACAGGGCGACGCCTGGCCGGTCTGCAGCGCTCCATGGCAGTCCCCCTAGGAACCTACCTGTCTTCTTCGTCACCTGGCGCGTCTGGCTGAGAAGGATTTGCTTTGTTTCCTTCCCCTCTCGTGACACTGGCTTGTAGAGAGGTCGATATATCCACTCATCTCTTTTCTCCGTACACTTCGCGCATGGAGGCACTTATGCAATGCACGGTATGTAGCGAATAAAAAAAAAAGCCCAACGAGAGCGTGCACGTCTCAAGTGTAATATTATCGCATCAGTACGTTTGAATTTGTGTCATTACTATCATAATTTAGATTAAAAAAGTAAGCCAATTATTCAGTACACTAAACATAAAAATATAACCATTGCGTAAGAACGAAAATAAAAAAAAACTTGCAGCTATGAGGTTCTCGATAGGTATAAGCGATGCTCAGATTGTTGTAAGCGAAGAACGTTGCTCTTGCTTTACGATAATTCACAGCAGCGTGTGGCATTCAGCGGGATGGTCTTTCGGATAGCAACAACATTCAGCAACATTTAATTTTAAAGGTAACAAAATTAAGAACGTTTAGGATAATTCCTTGACTAGATGGTTTGTTTCCGAGTAACTTATCCAGAGTTTTATGGCCTGAACCCAGCTTACAAGGTGCACAGAGACATCTTAGTTGACAACAAAGTGACATCTTACAGCGATAGGTAAAAGCGTTTGAAGTGTCAAAAGTTATTACTTCACTGTGCAACAAAGAAACGTGTTACCACTTTAAGCTGAAGCAAATTTACAAATACAAGTATGCTTCTCTGTGCGATCGAAAGGAGACAAAGTGACTTTGGTACACAGCTAATATCATAAAGCAACCTCTCTTACGACCTTCTCAGAGAGCCTTAAAGTCTTTTTATTTCCCCTTTACGACCAATAACTGAGCACCCTTTTAAAAACTAAGTTTATGGTTAAGCGTGACAGCAGACATTGCATGCGCTTTTTCGTGATTTATGTCTAAAAACTTGTAAGCTTGGTGTGGGCTATATGCGAACACCATGTAGGATGAAACGGTGCCCAAAGTGAATCCTGTTTCATTCCTTGTACCGTCGTTCTGCACATTGGTAATCAATGCTGGACAAATTTCCTGGATAGAGGAGAATCGTTTGCTGTGGGCATAATGATAGCCTGAGTTCAACCTTTGAAATATATCAGCCTTTCTGGTTGTCGCTTTCAAGCTATACAAATGCATATGTATATTTTACATTGCCCAGGAAAGGAGCATACTACTGCTATATCTTTTAGCATGAAAAAGTACTTTTATTGTGGCATTGTACTTTCGGTGTATACAAAAGAACCGCAGAATGAAGTACGTAAAATAAGTCCATGGGACATAGCCCAACGTCTTACACTTTTGTAGGAGTAAAATTGGCGCTTGTTTTTCTTACAGTTAACACACCTAATGAGTATACAAGGTCAAGTCGGAGATAAAAACAGATGCAACTTTTTAGTTTGCTGCCATTTTGCTCCGCAAAATAGCGCATTCAGTATTGTTACATGCGTTGCACGACGCTATATGTGCAATGAATAACTTGTGGTTTGTTTCCACGACTGATTTTGTGTTTCTGTACAGACGGAGCAGTAAGAACTAACGCAAAAGTTTTAGCGATATCCTTTCTCATCGCACATCTAGTTAAGTTCGATCTTAAGCGAGACAGGTTGTAAATATTTTCTACAGCCACAATGATTAGGTTGTTACCCGCAGGACACCAGAATACCCTAAAGAAGTCAATTGTTTGTAATATGTACGGGTGAATGACAAGGAGCCATATTTAACAGACGCCTTTCAGCGCACAGTTATGACTCGCTCGCTGGATTTCGTGCCGACTGGTTGTGCCCCCGTGATCTCCGACGACTGGCCTGGCCGACTGGCCTGCCCAACGTCATCTCCTGACGCCGACAAGAGCTCTTGCTGAGTGGTGTCCCGTCCTCAGACTCCTGCGACCGTGTCCATCTTTCCTATCTTCTCCTTATTTCCGTAAGGGGTCTCTCTGTCCCTGCGCCTTTCTATATCGCTATACCTTTAATTCCTCCCTATCCTTTTAATCTCTCCTTACCCCCATCCCTCGTGGGCTACTGTTGAGGTGTCTTCCTTCTGAGAGACAGTTAGGGGGCTCACTTTTTTCTTCTACTCTCTCTCTTTTAAGAATCACTCCCCCCCCTCACAAAGTTGCGTAGTGCTCCAACGATACAGACTCGTCGGTCACAAATCATTCTTTACAGCACGCGCCGTTTATGGCATCAAGACTAGTTCCGCACAAAGAGCTTGTTAAGGTATATGTGTTAGCGTTCTCAAACAGCTCACGTCGTTGCCCCTGGCTTTCCGCCACTTTGCATAGACAGAACGTGGCACCAAATACACGAGCGATTGTACACAAGCATTGCAATCCATTCCTTGCAGCCGTATCAACATTTCACAGTGTCACATTTTTGTGTGAGGTGTTCACGACGCTCCTCGAGTATCAGCACCCGCTCGTTCACTTCGCGTACAAACATTTATGCGCTTGCATTCGAAGCCCTGTTTCACTGCGTACAATGTTTCTGCTCAGTTCATCGCCGTCTTTCAAGCCTCGCTCATTTTCACATTCTCCACACCTCGACTTTTTTTTGTTTAGGATGAAGTTCACGTCTATATAAGTGAATAACTACCTCCATTCCTATTTGTTAGCACTGTGTCTACAAACAAAAAATGGTTAGACGAGGTGTTATAAAATATTTACACAGTTTTCCGTCTCATATCCTGTTGCGTAAATCATAACCAGTTTTTAGTGAGAAACCAGCTCATTTTGAGCTCGTACTGTACGAACAAAGTCAAAAGACACTGGCTTAAAATACACGGAATACACTATAGTTAGCACGAGCACCCAGTGAATGTCCAATTAATGCCGACTGCATTGTTTTGTTTGCTACAAACCCACAGAACGTAATACGCAGCATAAATCTCTTGTCTGAACAACAAAACACGTTCGCTTGGTATTAAGTTAATGGTGTTCAAAGGGGTCGTGAAAAGGTCGCTCCTAAAAGAACAGTGCCAAATCACCGGCAGCCACACGCACTTACTAAAGACGCTTAGGTGACGTCAGCCTAAGAATTAAGAGTAGACCTGCATGGACGATTATCGTGGCGAAGAATTCATGCTCGATAAGCGTCCATGCAGATCTACTCTTCTTAGGCTGACGTCAATATAAGTACTGTGTGTCGTCGGTGTTGGCGGTTCCGCACTGTCATTTTAGGAACGGCATTTCACGACTCCAGTAAGAATTACTGAAAAAAAAGAAAACAGCCCGAACGGCGCACTTTTATTGAAGTGGTCGACTCTGCATATCGAAAGAAAATCCGAAGTAGAACTGCTTACCTGCTATAAAATAAAAGATTGTCCTCGCCCACAAGTATTGCTGTTCGCGAGAAAACTGCCTTTCCGCAATCGATAACGAACGGCTACGGAGTTGACTACCAGCCGAAGAGTCGTTTTCTGGTTACACGATGTGGGTGGGCACGCATATGTGAATGACAGGCACTTCCCATACGTGTACACAGGTGCATGCATTTTGCCGTTACATTGCACGCACGTTTTTTCACTTTACACAATAATTTGCAATTTATTTAGGCTATCTGACCATTTTAACGATTTGTTTTCTTCCATTCGAACGTTCTTTTTTTTGTATGCGTGTCTCAATTTGCGTTCTTGCCTGGCTGCACAAGCCGCACTATACACCGCAAGAACAGTCACTATTTGAGCGTCATCAATGGCAGATGCCCTTTCAGGCACACCGCCCATAGCTCCTGTTAAAGACCTGCTGGTCATCCCAGCCACCGGGCACCTGGCGTTTTCGAGCAGGCGCTCGCTATTACGGTGTCCACCCCGCCGCGCCCTTCCCGACGCGGCTGCGAGGATGGATTAACCATTGAGAGACCTCGTTTCTATGGTGTAGACGCTCGGCGGGTGGCTTCATCCGTCCGCATCAAATTGCCATTGTACTGCTCGCTGTGGTCAGCTTTTGCGGCCCGGCATAGCAGATCCGCCATAGAAGCGGCGAAAGGCTCATCGACATCGAAAGCCTCAAATAGCGGCAGGGGCACGCGCCGGAAATTTTATTACCTCTGTGCACGGGGTCAAGTGGTATAGCGTGTAGCTCTAGCCTAATAGGTGTCACTTAATAAGATAAAGCGCTCGTAATAAAGTGTGCACTAAATAAACGAACGCGAGAATGACCGCTGCGTCGGGCTGAGCTTGTGAACAATGCAGAGTTTATGTACAAGCAAACAATTAAAATGGATCTACCATTGCTTGTTCGCGTGATATCTCACGATATTGTTTTTTTGAAAATGCAAGACAGAAAAAAAACAAATGAACGAACAGAAATTTGTGAAAAAAATACCAAATTATGTATTTCGATATGCTGGTAAGTGCGTTAAAATGCTAAAAAAACTCACTTGTTAAGGGAATTTGAAAAGTTTAAAGATATAGACACTTGGGCGAGTTGGTGTGAATACATTTCGGGAAGAATTCAGCACGCCGACAATAGACGAGGACTTAAGGAAAGGGCGCCCATTTGTTTCCTGGAGTCCTCGTCTATTGAGTGCGTGCCAAATTCTTAAAATGTGCAAAACATGTGTGTTAGTGATTACACATACCTAGTGTTGTATGGCGCAGCAGCCACTTCCCGCCTTGCGGGATCAATTACACGCGGCTGTGCAGTACTGCTTTCAGCATAAAGTCTAGTCGAGACCTGGGGTTTGAAAGCCCGCCTGGTCAGAAGTTATCATGGCCGACCTTTGCAAAAGAAAAACTAGCAGTTCTGTGAATCGATACAACCGATGAGCAAAGCTCCTTAGAAATGGGATGTAAAAAACTACGCGCCTGATTTCGCTGCTGGCTTTCAGAAGGTGTTCGAGTGGGGAGCGGTCGGGGAGAGCGTTTGCAGCGTTCTCTGGCGGAAACAACTGAGTGAGTGAGTGTGCAGCGCGTGCAGAGCTACGCAAGCCAGGCCAGGTAACGAACCAACCACTGGGCTGAGTGGAACTCCGAAAATGTCACAGGGTAGAAGAAGGCAGGGCGAAGCGGGGGCTCGCTTGCTGGATTTCGGGCCGATCGGTCGTGCGCTCGCGCGCTCCGCGCGCTTGCGATCTCCCGCGTCAGCGTTGCTCTGGCCGACTGGACTCGCCCTACGTCATCTCCTGCCGCCGACGACCTTCCACCTCCGACGACAGTGCAGCTCTGACTTACTGGACTTGTTCTACGCCATCCACCGACGCCGAAAGGAGCTCTCGCAGGTGCGCCCCGTCCTCGGACTCCAGTGACCGTGCTCCATCTTTCCTATCTCTTCTATCCCCTCGGTTTGTCCTCGCTCGCTGTGGCTTACCACCACACGTCTCTTCTTCTCTTCTCCTTCTTCGGCTTTCCCACATCTTTACTCCTATCCTTTTTATCCCTCCTCACCCCCATTCCTTGTGAGCTACTGTGGCGGTGTCGCTCATGAAGCAGACAATAACGGGGCTCACTTTTCTCTTCTTTTCTCTTTCAAGAACCACTTCGCAGGGCGAAGCGATGGTTACGAACGTTCGCTGGTTTGAGGGCAAAAGGCAGAGACGAAGAAATTGAAAGACAGGTTGGAGAGGGGTGCGAGCGGGGATGCGGTGGGGAGCTTCGATGGCGACGGTGGGGTGCGGTCAAGCACCCCGCCGTGCAGGAACACTCCGTACAGTCAGTGCAGGAACACTCCGTACAAAAATCAGTGCAGGAACACTCCGTACAGATGGTTGACCCGCATAGCTGAAACGTGCGGCCACAGACGGTTGCAGACGTCGCAGCTGAAGCCTGAGTGCCGCTCGAGAAGTTTAAAGCAAAAGTGGGCGTTGACCCCACGAACGCGTTTCCGTCATTGCTACGCTGACGCTATTCTGCCCGCAACGCCGCTTCCTCGGCTTGTCACCGTCGTTTGCATTCGGCAAGGGAAGCCGACGGATCCTACGTGCGCAGTTGCTGCTCGCGCTTCGCCACCAGGACCTGTTCTTGTGCCTAGATTGCTGCATCGTCCCGGCGAACATAAATTCTCTCACGGACCAGCTCTCGGCGTTTTTATTGAATAGTTCCGTGCCGGGTCGGCAGCACAGCTCTGAAGAGATGATCGACATCAAAGACGGCTCTGATAATGACGCGCGCGCACTTGGGTGCGACGTACAGAATGACGTAAAGAGTGGAGCCGCCAATGAAGACGTTTACTTCTCGTGGCAAACCATTTTCCGTTCCAATTAGTCATATATTGCTTCCGCTATGCAAATTTTGGAGGTCACTAGTGCTTCAGCTGTAAGAGTAAAATACGATAGCTTGATTGGGCCCCGTGCGCATCGCCTTCCACCAAGCTGCAAAGAAAGAAGCGTTTGCGCGTAACATTGGCTTTTTCAAACTATCTTAGAATGCCTACGGCAAGTACAGTTGCGAAGTGCCCACTACGCCATAAGTATTCCTTTGGTAAATTCGCGATGTACACCCACTGTGCGATTGTTCGGATCTATGTGCACCTTCACACTTTGCAATGGGTGGGTATAGCTTTAAACATACCCACTCATTGCAAAACGAGCTTTTTTACCACTATTGCGTAAAAACACTTTCTTTTCCCAAGGACATTAAGCTGTGTACTTAAAAAAAGTTGTGACTAACAGGATCATAAAATTTCGTGTTTTTCTATAAGGTGGCCAAAAAGAAAATTGGCAAGGCCCGGCCAAGCGAGCTCTATTGCCTCCGAAATTTAAACATGAGAGTCTTGATGAGGGCACCGTCTTCGAGACTGGGGAATCAACCATCAAAAAATTTTTGAATGTTAAACAGACACACACAGTCAGATTTTCGAAATGAAATTAGGGACATATGAATAAGTGCTAAAAAAGAAACGCCAGGCCTGCGCGGAAGGCACAGCACTGTCACAGCGAAAGCTAGAAGAGCGGCCTTTCAGAGGCTCTTCTAAACACTAATGGGGTAACTGCTGCAAGTACACTTGCTTGATACCCACATCATTAATGAACATTTTTTTGGTAGTAGGCTGGCATTCGCTATGCTATTTTTCGTCATTTTTATGAGAAGCGTGGTGTCCGCTAAACACTTGCAAGGAATTTGGTGCCATTAGTTGATGCAGTGGCTGATGACGAAGAGGAATGATGCCTGAAGTGGGTATGCGGCACATTAAACAGTAGGACAAGAACAAGCTTTTGTAATGGGTTGGAGCATTGGATGACCCACATATTACGCTATTTGCATTGTGCAACGACTGATTGTTGTTTCGCACTTTTACACGGTTTATAAGTCCTAATAACGCGATTGCTTTCCCGACATCAAGCCCGCCTAAGGCACGTTCTTCTAAAATTGCCAAGCACCGGCATTGCTCAGTGGTAGAATACTGGGCTGGTACCCATTCGAGTCCCATTGTGTCATTGGTACTATTTTTTTCTTATTTCGTGCGACAGTGGTTACGGACACCGGCGCCGGCGGCGGACAACTACGGCGCTGCGCGATACCCGAGTTGTGATCTCACGAGCGCTTTCGCTGTAAAATCTATTCGCGATTGATGTTTTCCGGATCAGTGCGTTGGCAAAACAGCCCCTATAACAAAAATATATTTGGTATCAAAATGTGCTCTTCTGATGCACATGGCTTCCACAGTGGTCGCTATTTATGAAACAATCAGTGCACATACTGAGCCAAAGGTTGCGAACCCGCGGCCTTCGGGTCAGCAGCGGAGCACCTGATCCAACGTGGCGGACTGGTCTCTACAGACAAATGAAGAGGCATAATTCATCTGAAACTGTACGATGTTGGTGTTGCCGCACCATGCTTCTTCGGGAAAGGCGGATGCTCGGATGTCTCCCTCGTCGTGACGCACGCATCATTCAGTTTGGCTGCGGTAGATATAAGCAGTTTGAGGAAGTTCGCTGAAAATATTCTCTCTGCAATGTCATATAATTGTTTTTAGTTGTGACAAAGACTTGCCTTTAGGGCACAGCATTCTCGCGAGTATGTTTGTTAAATGTGCGCCGTTAGGCTGGTGTTATGTATGAAGTGAAGTAGTGTCTTGTGGAATGTGTTGTCATGTATCCAGCGGTTGCAACTGGCTGTGTCGCTGTAGCGAAGGCCGGCTTGAAGGAGGTGACGGGAGCATTCAGGCTGCAACCCTTTACATCTCTATATAAGGTGGTATGCATCTGCATCAATCGCTGGAGTGGGAAAATACGGACACGTATCACCAACTCGCAAATGTGACCAGTTCCATGATAATATAACATCCGGTGTAAGGGCCACCCCTGCCTGAAGCCTCTTAAGTGCAACTTTTTTCCACCCTAGTAAGGTGAGGGGGGAGAGTACAGACACACGGTGGATTCGGAGTATGTGTATCCTGCCGGACAACATTTTTACGGGTATGGAGTAAGTTAAGGAGCTGAGGTGGAAGGGGGATGGCTGGAAGGTCCATGTCTGGAGGGCAGTGCGTCTGCTGGTCAGCAGCAATGATGTGTGGGTTCGCAGCATGGCCTTGACTCCAATGTACGTTTACGCAAGTAGCTGTATTATGGTTCAGTTTATGGATCGCCTCGCAGATCTCCATCACCTTGTGTACTTTCTTGAGCTCCTTAATGGCCCCTAAGAAATCAGTGTTTATGTCAATCTGCTCAATTGTGAGCAGCTTATAGGTGGCATGCTAGATTGCGTCATGTATGTCTTGAAGTTCCATCACAAGAGGAGTGACTTCCATAAATATATAACGCTGATGGCCACTAACAAAATCATGCGTAGCACTCGGGAATGATGTCCTTCCACCGTCTTGTAGGATAGCAGCATCGGTATAAAGTTTGCGGGTATTAGCGCATGGGGCCTCGATGATAAAGCGTTCGTCAATTGTAGATGATGTATCGGAGCGCCGTAACTTTGTTGTCTTATTAGATGTGATGGTGGTGAGTTTCCAGGGAGGCATAGCCTCGGGCTGGTTGTCAATGTGAGAGCCACGTTAAAAGTTAGCATGGAACGCAGCAACAACTGGCACAAGTTGCCTTTTGAGTTCACGAGCTTTTCTCTTTGTGAAATTAGCATATAATTACATGCCAAGCTTCACAACGAACCTTAGAACATAGGGCCGGTATTATACAATCAAAACTAGTGTAGCCTGAAACGAACTGTGGCTCTGAGTTCACGCCTTGATACGAACTCACACACTATGCCAATAGAGCGCAAGCTTGAACTGTGCGGAAATTGAGTATGCAATGCGTTTTAGAAAATATTTGGGTCATTGCCTAAATGAAGACACCGTGGCACGATCGAGGTGCGAGTGCTGTTATTCTTCCTTTCGAACGATGAAAGAGCAGTACCTGAAGTAAAACAACTTTCTGGCGCATTTGGTTACGCGTAAAGCCGAGAAACAGCCAAAAGGGCGGCTTTAGCGCGAGCCGCTGCACTCGATGGTGTGGGCGAAAGGCTTCATCCCGTCCCAAGCCCGAAGACCCATCGCATGCCGGCGGGAATGGACGCGCCAGGTGAGCTGCGTAGATCGATGGGGCCAGAGCTGTGGTCCTCGTAGCTCGAACAGTGACACCTTGCAGACTTGTGCGGCGGCTGCAGGTCCCCCCTTCGGCTGTTGAATTATTTATGCGATGAACCCACTTCGTACATGGTCCCTCACAGTTGACTAAGCTTCGCAGCCACAGCCGCTTGGCTGGTTTCTCGGCCAAAAACGACACAAATGTAAAGAGCACTTCCCCAAATGCCCCCAGGCTTTTCAGCCTCACCGTTAGCCTGCTGTTGCGTCTTTTCTGACGCCGGTTTCTACGGGCGAGAATATCCTTGCTGCCCCTTCTGGCAGAAACTTGCACGGATATGTTTAATTTTTTTTATCACTCTTTCGGAACATTGATGCGCCTAAAGTGACCATCTCGTCCTTTTTGGGCACATATCGGGATAGAGGCCGAAAAAAATGGCGAAACGTTTTTGATCGCTTTTTTTCCCCCGTTGTGGTAAGCCGTATTCCGCACAAAGATTCTGTGCTTTGCGGAGATCAGTAAGCAAAATTTGGCTAAGCTGCCTCGAGTTCGCTATATGGCTTTGAGACCAAGCTTAGTAAAATGTCTGTCTTGGTCTGTGCTGCCTTTTCTTTATACGGTGAAGAAACTTCTGATGCAAGATTTACATATATGTATACCAAGGAGAACAAAAACGTGATCTTCGCCTACTTTGCTGACGTGTGAATTCATTTCGACGGTGATTCTTCAATGAATTTTTCGAACACTCGTCACAACAAACTTTAAAAATAATCTTCCTGGTGTATATAGAAATGGCACCCTTACCGGAAGGTCAGCCATGTTCGACAGGATCCTAGAAATAAAGCCAGACGAAACAAGATGTCCTGACTGCGGGCTATGACGCAGTTGGTATGGGAACCACGTCAAAGGAAGCAGGATAAAAGTTTACACATTTTTATGCTCCAACATCAGTAGATAATTGGTTATAAATGGAAAAAAAGTATTTTACTAAACTACTAGACTTGGAAGAGCAAAGAAAGGATGAGCTAAATAGAGTGCAGTAGATGATAACAGCTCAAATGCTGGTAAACAGGAAACGACTGGTGCAACAGACATTTGGCTTAAGTGGTCAGAATGAAACCGGAAATAACTTCTTTAACTTTCTTGTTCTGCCACGCACATAGACGCCAGCTGGGTAGTAGAGAAATTGGACTGACTACGTAATAATAATGAAAATTTGGAGCAGCGGTATAAGAATAGTCATTCGCTCAGCCCAGTTGTAGTCCAAATCGCGAACTGCTAATAATAGAGAAATGCGTTAGACAAAAAGAAATTAAAAAATTACAGCATATCCACGGACTGAATGATGATGAATGGGGCGAACCGTCTGTCCATCTGTCCGTTCATCCGCTCGTGCATCCATCCATCCGTTCAACCGTGGGTCTATCTGTCCATCCGTGCGTCTGTCCGTCTGTCTGTCTGTACATCTGTCCATCATTGTGAACACTCCAAGTACCACCATCTCGCATCTTTTCTTCATATATTGATTATAAACAAGTACCGCTATATAGCAAACATTCCAAGAACTAAACGAGATGTGGCTACCTACTAGATACATGGAGGACGCACAAACCACGGCTTAAGGAGCTTCGCCCCTAAAAATCTATCCCCTGTGGCACGTACCCGCTCTCTCGGGTATGTGCCACCGGTGGTTACAAACGATAACGGGGCGAACGAGTGGCGCCATAAGAAGCTTCGCCCCTAAAAGTGCAGCTATGCATGTTCATTAGAACTTTGAATGTATACGACTTTTGAACATAATCTAGCTGTCAACCACCAATTCAAAAACTTCGCTCCTGATTAGAAGGCACCGGATGAGCTTTCGAATGATGTTAAAATTATTGTGCCTGAATAGGTGAAAAATGCATTTTAGAAAGAAAAAGCGAGGAATGACTTAGAAACTCCCAAAGGAATAGCAAAGTAGAAGGTAGCACGACAGGGACAAGTATACTAACTACAAAGGTTGAAGAACAGACTACGACAGACGAAACTGCGCTAAAAAAACAACAAGTAGGAGATCATTTTCAAGGAGAGATATACCTCTTAAATTAAACTGAATAAATTACAGGCTCTTTAGAATATAAAAATAGGAATGTCATTAACGCACAGGCAAATCATTTCATCGTGTTAAAGAGCGATAAGAACATAGGAAGATTATAGACATAATAGATTAATCATCGCTCTATTCGTTAATATCTGTAACTTCCGCGAAGCAACAAAATGCCTCCTTTGATTTCTTGAATTATAATATCAAGATCCTTTGATAAATGGCTACCATAATTAGAGCCTGAAGATGTTGAAATAACTGAAGGAATAAACTTTTGTAAAACTTTAATATGAAAAATAATTGACAGTTTTCGCTAATAGATCTAACGAATTGACTATGATGAGGTACATCTTAGGAGTCTACAAAATAACATTCTCAAACCACGTTTACTTAACTTCGACCTCAACCTAAGTGTGCTGGGGTTTTTCTGCTTTCCACCTTATCGCAATATCGAGTCAGTGCTATAGAACACGCACTTTTAGATGACGAAGTTGGATGGCCTTTAGAAGAATTACCTGCAGGCAAAGCTTGGAGTCCACTCAGTATCTCTAATATAATCCTTAAAGAAGCTCACAAGAGTCAACAAACAATGTTACTAAATAATGTCAACAAATTTGAAAAACAATAGACCGGCTAATTAACAGAAATAGCTTTATTTGTTTGACGTAGCTGTTTAAGCCAGGCGTAAGGTGTTTTCCTTGGAATAAAAAAGAAAATTAAGATAGCTTCGCTTTGGAGCCAAGCCTGAAGAAAACAAACAGTCATTTTTGTTTCTCTTCAGTTTTATCTTTGTTTACTTCTCTCTTTTTGTTGTTGCCCCGCCGCGGTGGTCTAGTGGCTAAGGTACTCGGCTGCTGACCCGCAGGTCACGGGTTCAAATCCCGGCTGCGGCGGCTGCATTTCCGATGGAGGCGGAAATGTTGTAGACCCGTGTGCTCAGATTTGGGTGCACGTTAAAGAATCCCAGGGGGTCGAAATTTCCGTAGCCCTCCACTACGGCGTCTCTCATAATCAAACGGTAGTTTTGGGACGTTAAACCCCACATATCAATCAAATCATCTCTTTTTGTTGTTTACCTTTTCAACGCTTTCTGTGTTTTCTGCCCTTTATTTTTACATATTTCCATGCTTCTACATGCTTTCTGTGTTTTCTGCGCTTTATTTCTACATGACAGCGCATGAAGAGCATAACCATTCCCTTACTATTACCCATGCGTAACCTATTGCTCGAAATAATGCAGAAAATATTGCTTTGATACACTGCAACAGAGATAGCGAAAGAGCTAGTAATGCTCAAGAAATAGAAGCTAACAGAGAAGGTCTAACAAACACAAAGTATGGGAGATAAATATAGCAAAAAAAACACCGAAAAATATTAATTACTTGATTCGTTGACTATGGAATGAGTTCTTTATTCGCTTAGCCCCATCTAAACTGACACTAAAAAGAAACAATGAGTCGGTTCAGGTCGACAAATTGTACTCTGACAGCTTCAATGTTAGCATCAAAGGTTTAGTAAAAGGTAAAAAAAAATCAAGTTCATAGTTTTATTTTTAAATCTCGCACCGCAATCTCCGCGCGTGACGTCAAGGATTACAAAGTGTGTATATCGTAATATGGCATCATTGGCTCCAAATAATTCCTTTACACTTAATATGTGGAGCCCACAGCCTCCATCAGAGGACACTTCAGTCTGTTTTCACCGATTATGAACTACGTAGGCTTCAGTAGGCACTGTCACGATATGTGATGTCACACGAAATTCTGCGGAAACTTCAAGCTGGCGTCACCACTCGCATGATGACCAAATTTTTAGGCCTTGTTCCCAGTGGTAGAAAGCAGCACGTATACTCTATAGATGATGACACAGCGTGTAGTAGGAACAATCTTTCATTATGTGCCATTAGAATTCATGTTATTAGTACATTGACGGAAGACGAGGAAGAAGTGCGTTCGAGCCTGATTCCGCCTTGAATAACTTTCGTTTTTTCTTAAACTGTCAGAATTCCTGACTTCCTCTGAACAAGCGGAACGGAGGACGTCACCCCCCGGAATGGGGGACCATCTATCCAACGAGACCACGGGCCCCAGCCGTTTGCCTAAGGATGGACCGAAGGTGGGTGACCGCGTTGGCGCATCTGCTTCTTGTGATGATTCTACCGACAGCTCATCAGTGGAAGAGATGGAATCGGAAGCCGACTTCAGGACATTCCATACCCGCCGGTTGAAAAGGTAGCTTCGCAGAACGTCATCAACGGTGGAGCCACAACCGGCGCTAGACAAAGGCAAGCGATGTTTCACCATCTCGTATGTACCCATCTCTACATCAGACAACCTGAACTCACTCAACAGGCAGTCATTGACTAATTATTTCGAGCGAGTTGCAGCTGCTCAAGTGAATGAAATTCGCATAAATAGCAGGAAAAAAACATATTGTCAGTTGATGTGACAAACAAAACTATTCTTGACAGACTGAAGGCCGTGACGCAGCTCGGCAGTATTTCAGTTCACGGGTTCCTCGCTCATGGGAAAGGAACAACGACTGGCGTGATAAATGACGTCGACGCTGATATCGCAGACGCTGACCTCCAGAATCTTGTGACGTCGACAGTCAGAATCGTGACCATACGCCGCTTCGGGCAGTCTCGCTGCATCAAACTAGTATTTGATTCTGAGACTCTGCCTCCTAGCGTGAAGGTTGGATACGTGAGACATATCGTGCGCCCTTACGTGCCACGGCCTTTGCAGTGTCACAAGTGCTGCAAGTTGGGACACGTTAGCGCAGTGTGCAAAAGTGAGACAACTTGCCAGCGGTGCCGCGGGTCTCATAAAGTGGAAAACTGCGATACTGCTGTTCCATTGAAATGCCCAAACTGCTCTGGTGCACATGAAGCAACGTCGAAGGAGTGTCCGAAGATCAAAAAAGAAATTCGCGTCCTGCGGAAGATGGTCAGAGACAACTCGACATACAGAGAGGCTGTCACGTCCATCCGCCGACACAGACGTCGTTCAAAACGTAGGCACCAGCGAAAGCATAGTGCACATAGGAGTGATGCATCACCATCAGCAACAGATGAACATACACGTGCGAATTATCATGCCGCTGCACCCATGTTGTACGCACCACGTCCCAGGGATGTAGAAGGTGGACCAACGCCCACGTTGCACGCCGATGCTTCAGATACTGAGTAGCCTTCGCTACCAACCAGAGCAATAAAAAAGACCACAACATGGGCTGCAACTTCAAAGAGGGTGGAAAACGATAGGCAAGACACTGAGAAGAACCAAACTATGCTGAAGCATCTACTAAAATCTATTCGTGCCATTATCAATGAGCTACACACGCCAGGTGCGAAAACAGCAGTGCAGATCCTCAACGTGCTGGAACCGCTACTGCTGGCCCTTTCATAAAGAATATGGCGAATTTCTTCGACGAACGTGTGCACACCTCTGCTATAATACAGTGGAACGCACGAGGTTTGCGAAGCCGATTGTCTGACTTTCGACAACAGATGTTTAAATACAAATTTCCGTTGGTTGTTATATGTGAGCCGAATATGATGTCGTCGTTTCGGATTTCCGGATACGTCACTTTGTGGTCACGCGATGATCAAAATGCGAGCAAAGTAATTATATGCGTACGTCGAGATTTAACGTACGTGAGGCATGCCGTGGCTCCTCATGCTTCTAACGACTATATTGGCCTATCTATAAAGCACAAGCGACGTTCAATATCAATCATTGGTGGATACATTCCTCCTAGAAGCCACGTGGACTGTTCCCATCTCTTGCCTGTGCTCCAAGCTTGTCCTGGACCACTTGTATTAGTTGGGGATTTTATTGCACATCATCGCATGTGGGGGTTTGCCTCAATGAACACCCGCGGTAGGGACATTGCCGATTTTGTGCTCAATCAGGGCCTGATGTCCATTAACGATGGATCACCTACTTACCTCCGTGGCGCATCATACAGCAGCTGTCTGGATGTAAGTTTTGGGAGCAGAAGTCTCTTGCCTACCACCTGTTGGTTCGTAGACGTTGAAACACATGGAAGTGACCATCTCCCCACATATATACAGCTGAAAGTATTCCGTCATTCGACTCCCCTGCCTGTGAAAAGCGTAGACTGGCCAGGATTCCAAGCTTCTGTAAATGCTCAGTGCGGGAACATTCAATCTATATCTGAAATAAAAAGCCTCATTGCATCATCCTTAATAACGCATACGAAACGTGTGACTGTATCGCTACGAAGATCACAACTTGACGCACAATATGAATACCTTCGTGCAATCCGTCGCCGGGCAGAGAGGAAATACAGGAGGACGAAATCACCATCTGACCTATCTACAGCACGCTAAGCACAACGACATGTATTGAGACACCTCGATAAGCTCGATAGGCAACGGTGGAGGGTATTTTGTGGCTATCTTGATCCCAGAAAACCCCTGTCTCGAATATGGCAAACTGTCCGAAGCCTTCGGACGCCCACGCAACAGTTGTTCCCTTTCCGAACTTTGGCTCTAAAGTAAGGTCGACCTGAAGTAGAGATTGCAGAAGATTACTGCCACTTACTCGTAGGTATGTCCTCCTCACCGATATCACCTTCATGTTTAGCCTCACCGCCATCCAGCGACAATCGCCTCGACTTACCATTCACAATGCACGAACTCGACGCTGCGATTTCTGCATCCCGATTGTCGTCCGCACCAGGGCCTGACGGAATTACTTATTCGGCTGTATATCACCTCAGCCAGGAATCAAGGCAGGCTCTCTTGTCGTTCTACAACTCTACGTGAGAAACAGCGACAGTCCCAGAGAGTTGGAAGTGCAGCCGCATAGTGCACGGTCTTACTGAAACCAGGCAAGTGTTCACACGAGTTGTCTTCTTATAGACCCATTGCCCTAGCCAGTTGCCTCGGTAAGCTGATGGAACGCATGGTGCTGGCAAGATTGGAATGGCTGTTGGAGGAGAATTTCCGCTTACCAGATTGTGTAAATGGCTTCCGTAGTGGTCGATCCTCTATAGATGGTGTTGTAGACCTAGGTTCTTCTGTTGAAAAGGAAAGACAACGTCGGAGATTGGTAGGGGCCATTTTCTTAGATATAAAAGGCGCGTACGATAGCGTCCACCATGAGGCCTGACGCACTTGAAGACATCGGCGTAGGTGGCCGACTACAGGCATGGATAGTGAGCTATCTCAGAGGACGTACCATTTTTGTGTCGACATCTCCCGGTGAGACGGCCAGGCACCTCGTAAGCTGTGGAGTTCCGCAAGGCGCCATCTTGAGCCCAATGCTTTTTAACATAGTACTCATTGGCCTTGAAGCTGAGCTTCCCGACGTTGTCAGAATCAGTGCGTATGCGGACGACATATGCATATGGGCATCTGGAGCAACGCGACCACAACTGCGAGCAAGGCTACAACAAGGCACATCAATAACATCCAAGTACTTGCGTCGTCAGGGCCTGGAACTTTCAATAGCAAAATGTGCTGCATTCGCATTTAGGAAGAAATCAATGTCGCGGTACTCAATCTTCGCTCACGGAGCAGTGATTCCCGCGGTCAAGTACCACCGCTATCTAGGTGTCGTCATTGATCGCAACCTGTCCTGGTCAAAGCATGTGACTGTGCTGCGGAACAAACTAATCAGCTTTGTATATGTTCTTCGTGTTATAGCAGGACTGAGATGGGGCCCTTCAGAGAAATGTCTTCTGCAGTTATACAAGTCATTGTTTGTGGGCTAAGTACGCTACAGCTCACCTGTACTTTCCAGCATGCGGGCAACGTGCCTTCGTACTTTAGAGAGCCTTCAGGCACGAGCATTGAGACTATGCCTTGGCCTGCCACGGTGCACGTCAACCTCTGGCACTATAGAGGAGTCCCGCACCTACCCTATACAGGTTTACACGTCCTGTGAACCTCGTGGAGTGCAATTTCGTGTGCTGACACGACATGCACAACTCCCGTTGTCTTCGCTACAAGTGGACCGACCAGGCTGTACCTATTTGCGATGCCTCGATATGCATAGGCACATGATCCCGTCAGGCTTTGCACCTGCCGTAATCCCTGCAGTGCCTCCATGGACATTGACTAAACCGCTGGTGTGCCCTCACAAACGTGGAATTTCGTATAAGTCGCGTGTTTCTTATATTGCCCTCAAGCAACTCACCTTGGCACATTTGGATGACCGATACAGCGACTCTGTGCACATTTACACCGATGGACCCGTAACTTCATCCGCTTCAGCTGCAGCCTTCGTGATCCCTCAACTCGGTATTTCCCGACAGTACAAATTAGCACGGGCATCTTCGACAGCTGCAGAACTTGTTGCTATACAGGAAGCCATAAAATTTGTGAACGACCAAGCACCGCGTAAATGGACCATTCTGCCTGATGCAAAACCAGCGCTTCAAGCTATCCATTCTTGCTCAAGAAGAGGCCAATTTTACGAGTCAGCGTTAGGAATCGTCCAAGCATTTGACCTAATACACAGGAGCGGTCACTTGATTACACTTCAATGGATTCCTGGACACTGCGGCCTGGTTGGCAACGAAACAGCCGATAGCGAAGCAAGAGCGGCAATATACAACGCTCCTATGTACGTCAAAGTACCCTATTCGCGAAGTGACGTCAACACATTCTTGAGATCGCTCATGCGTGAATGCGCTGCCGCTTACTGGTCGCTACCAGATCACCGAAACAAGCGTCTGTGGGAAACAGACCCCAGTATGACTTTTCGTCTTCCAGAAAAAATCTGCCAAGGACATGCTAATATACTGCAGCGGATTCACCTGGGCGTCGCCTTCACTCGCCACTACACCCACCTAATCGGCCGTGCGGACAGCCCGAATTGGGAACGCGGCCAAGTGCGCGAAACTTTAGCTCACATATTTTGTGACTGTGCTATATACGTGGCGCAAGGAAAAATGCTAACTGCAACGTTGGCAAGCATCGGACGAACGCCATTAAGTGAAAGCCACATATTGTCAGCAATGAACGACCAAACAGTGTCAAAAACTGCTACAAAGGCTGTTTTAGACTATTTAAAAATCACTGGACTAGATACTAGGCTGTAGGGTACTGCGCTAAGTGGCTACTACACATACGCACCACATCTTCTTGTCCCCATCATCACCCTTCATTCCTCTTTCCTTCCCCCTTCCTTTATCCCCTGTGTAGAGTAGCAGGCTAGAGTGAACTAGCTCAGGCCGACCTCTCTGCCTTCTAATAAATTCTCGCTCACACACATGTTATCAGTACCTTTCATTATCAGCAATAAGTGTGTGTTTTAGTAAAATATAGCTTCTGTTACGACCACTTTTTTTGTCCTCGTGAGCAAACGAGTGCACTTGTATTCTGTAGTGTGATTATTTCTAACAACGCTGCGAGCTCTCGGCTAATGCTTTTCATGCTCTATGTAATGTCTATTTGAGTAAATAAGTAATAAAAACGCTTGTTTATTTAGTGTAAGGAGGGTACACTTGGTAGACGAAGAAAGTGCTTAACAGCGCAAATGACAGGAGGGGATAAAAGAGACGAGAACAGAGCGCAGAACTCGTTCTTCTATCCCCTCCTGTCGTTTGCGCTGTTAAGCACTTGCACTGAAGCTGTGATCCACTGTTATTGTTGATGACGTTCTGCAGGAAAACCAAAGTTGAACACACATCGGCCCTCGCGAGTTGAACAACAACAACAACAACAACAACAACAACAACAACAACAACAACAACAACAACGACGACGACGACGACGACGACGACAACAACAACGACGACGACAACGACAACAACAACAACAACAATAACAACAACAACAACAACAACCTAAATTTAACGAAGCTACACTATGCAACTAACGATGTGGTGTATCAACTGATTATTTTGTTGTAGTTTGATAGCCTGAAGAGCTTTAGTTCTGAATTTTTTCATGATTAAGAATCCGAGGGTGCAAGAAGCGTGAGCCGATGGACCATTCTCAGCGTCACAGCTGCTGGCACGCATCAGTTTCTTTACCGCACAAACCGAAGCCATGAAATAGAGGGTCGACTGCCTCACAAGGTAAAGGGACGACTGTGCGCTGCCGAAGATAAATGAGGTCCCAGGTGAACAGCCACGGTCCACTTCTCCGGTGCACCGTTTTCCTCTCGACTCTCACACGGTCCACCTTCTGTGCGGGCATTATTATTATTTCCTTTTTTTTTGTTGTTCTAATCGTTTCGACTGATGCACGCAATGGCGCTGCGGCGGGCACCACCACGTGCTTATTCCTTCCTTCCGAACACAAAAACAACTTTCAAGTTACTAAAAAAGAGAGCTTCTTCAATCTCCTGAGGCGGATGTCTTGGTTTTTGTCCGCATAAAACGAAGATTTCACACAAAACATGCTTTTAAGCCTTTTAGAATCGGCTTCGCCAATGGTCCGTGTTTACACACAGCCTTTCGTGACGGACGAGCAGTAATCCGGGCGTGAGTATGTTTGACATGGCAAGAGGTTAATGGAGATGTGTCACGGCACGCGTTTGAGCCATTGTGAAAGCGTGCAGTATATATCTGCGCCGTGAAATCAATGCACCGACCAACGGGAGAATTCTCTCTAAATGTATACGCCGGAAATAATACTTCACGTGGCGATATAGCTACGAAGGCAACAAACGTGCCATGCAGAGAGCTGCCAATTACGAAAAGCCATGGACACGCATGCACACTGCTCATTGATTTGAAGAGCAAGCTTTATATTTGTATACTGCCTTGGGTAGGAGGTCAAATAAATGAATCGTGAGGAATCTACGCCTCGAGGTTTGAACTGACTTTACGTATCTATAGAACGAGACTGCCCTCTCAGTGTACTAGGCGGCAAAATACATGACGTTTAACGTTTTTTTTTTGTCTAGATGTTTCTACATGAGGAAGATAGAACAAGTAAGCTACTTGACATCCTACAAAGCTGCGGTGCTCCTCAAGTAAGTCACAAAGACAGCCCAGTTATAAGAAAAAAAACTGTATGCTTGCTGGATGTTTTTTTTATTTTGTTTTGTTTTGCCAGACACCGATTTGAGAGATCTGCAAAACTCTAGATACACCAAAGTCTCACATTCTCTCACGGAATAATTGACTGAAAGCAAGTCGCGCTGACTCTACTTCACCAGCTGCGCTAATAGCTATCCCGCTGTAATCACAAGGAACATGCCACAAGATGGTCGCCCAAGCGCGTTGAAGTAGCAGAGGGTCACAGCCTGAACACGCTGTTTCACGCTGAATTTCGTCGTGATCGTAAACGTAAGGCATTTTCAGTGAGCGTTTTCCAGTGCCATCATGAAACAATTAATGAACGCAGGGATAAATCATGCTTTCTCCAAATTGATTAAACCGACGTAACACCCCCCCCCCCTCAATCGCATGCATGCAAAGTCATTACTTGTTTTGTCATTCTTGCAGCTTCCGGCCGAATAGCTGGTGTGTAGCTGCTAAATAATGAGGTCACATTAGGATTTTGTTTCTGCCCAAAGCTTTTTACATGCTCGACGCCAACGTTGGTTACCATGCGAAAAAAAAATCTGAGAAGTAAAGCACACAACGCCGAAAATTTCATTGAGTGAGCTTGCAGAGCTCACAGAAATATAGGAAAATAAGAGCAAGTTATTTTACAATAAAGCACGCAGGTCGCAGGTTGAATCACGGTCACGATTCGGACACATTTCGATGAAGGCGAGATGTCAGAAGCATGATTCGTTCAATCTAGGTGCTCATTAAATCATCCCTCGTGGTCACAATTTTCACAGACCTCCACATACGGTGTCTCTCCGTTATACCGTGACTTGGGAAAAAAAGCGAAACAATTATTTTATATATAATAAAGCACGCAGTGAGACATTGACGGGGACGATAAAGGGGTCGTTGATACATACCGCGTAATTCGCCACCTCTTTATTTCCAAATAAATACTGCGTTTCGGTATCGACTACCTAATTTGCAGGCTTAGGACACCGATGAAGAAACATTAGCCAGGCACGAGAGAAACCGGACTTGCTTTTCCTGTCCACTTTAAGTAAACATACATTTTCTCGTCTATCTCTCTTATTAGGTCCGGTGCTATTCTGGCCGTATAATACAAGGCGAACCATGCAAGCAGCGTCCTACGCAAACAGAAGCGTTTATATTGAGGAAGAAGGGGCAGCCGCCATCGGTGATCCGCCAAGCTGGCTTCCTGTTTGCCGACTGCTTGAGGACAGCTCGTTCTGATGGGTCGCGCTCGGTGCTGAGAGCTCGGCAGTGCGTAAGAAGAAAAAAAAAAGAACAAGAAGACCACTTGCGGCCGAGAAGTATTACCTTTCATCGTTCCGGTGCTGTTTACGATGGGACAGAGATTCGACAGCCAAGTGGCCTCAGGGGCGCGGAAAAGCTGACAGAGGGTGACCCTAAATGCTATATTCCCGAAAGAAAAAGAAACCGCAGAAAAATTATTTTCCTAAGGCCACTGTCACTTTCTTTGGCAGCTGCTCTATCTATTTGCCTCTAATTTTATTGATCATCGTATGCCAAGCGGGCATTTCCCCCATGTTTTTTTTTGCATCTGCAATGATTACAATTTGTAGATGTTTAAATAAAAAGTGTGGCACATGCTCAAATCCAGAAAAGCTTACCAAAAGTTTGAAGTTCGAGAAAAGCGTAGAAGAAAGCAAAGCATTCCGTGAATTTTTTTTCAAGCGAAAAGAAAACACTGCGGGAAAAGAGCAGGAACGATGGAACAAAAGAAGACACATAATATATTGTGACGATGGAACGCGTTTATTTACAATATGGGTAATGCAGAGGTGTAGCTCAGCCAAGGATCCACAGCGTCTGCTCGCGAGCCAGTCGAGTCTCTTCCTCCTCTTCGTCGAATCTTCGCTAGCGCGTTTCACTTCCCGGTTCGCAGACGATGCCCTATGGGCGAGTCACTCAGATGGTTGATGATGGCACGGTTTAAGGCGCGCAACGTGTGTCAGTTGTGTTTTGCTAGAGCGGCGACCATTGCTTGTGACGCTCGAGATTACGTACGTGACGTCGCTGAGGCGGTCAAGAATGACGAATGGACCGGAATAGTGAGCCAAGAACTTTTGGCACAAACCACGTTTGCGGACTGGTGTCCATAACCACACAAGATCGCCCTTGCTATAAGATACGGAGCGATGGCAGGCGTCGTAACGTTTCTTAGAACGCTGCTGGGATGCCAAGGTTCGGAGGCGTGCGATGCGACGGGCTTCTTCTGCGCGGCAGAGCGTCTCGGCTGTCGAGGTTTCCACGTCTAGTGTAAAAGGTAGTATAGTGTCGAGACAAAATCGTGGGGAGCGAGCGTACAGCAGGTAAAATGGAGAGTAACCTGTAGTCTCATGCTTCGCGGTATTGTACGCGTACGTGATGTAAGGTAGCACTTCGTCGCAGTTTTTGTGCTTAGAATCGACATAAATAGACAGCATGTTCGTGAGAGTCCGGTTCGTGCGCTCTACGAGACCATTGGTCTGCGGGTGATATGGTGTGGCATGGCGGAAATTGCCAGGCAGACAGACGCAGGATCTCTTCAACGACGTCGGCAACGAACTGACGTCCGTGGTCGCTAATGACAACGCGTGGAGGACCATGGCGGAGAATTATACAACGAAGCATCAACTGCGACACGTGCATGGCCGTTGCAGCAGGTATTGCAGCAGTTTCTGCGTAGCGCGTTAGGTGGTCAACACAGACGACGACCCATCGATTGTTACTGCTCGATCGTGGAAATGGACCGAGCAGATCGACACCAACAGTCTCGAAGGGAGAGTTAGGAGGTGGAACAGGATGGAGAAGTCCTGGCGGCGTAGCCGTGGGACGTTTGTGTCGTTGGCATTGTTCGCATCCAGCAACGTATTTTTCCGTGTCGTGTCGCATCTTGGGCCAATAGAACCTTTGCTGGATTCGTTTAAGCGTTCTGGCGAAGCCCATGTAGCCGCAGGTTGCGTCGTCGTGTAAGGACCGAAAGACGTTAGCCCGTAAAGTGCGTGGAACAACTAGAAGCAGACGGGCGCCTTGTCCGGAATAATTCTTCTTGTAAAGGACGCCGTCATGAACCACAAAAGAGCTTGGGTTTGCATGTTCATTTGCGGAGGTGAACAGAGAATCTAAGGAGCGGTCCTCTTGTTGGGCGGTCCGGAAAGTCGCGAGATCAGGGAACTCAGAGGCAATAGCGCCGATATACTGGTCGAAGTTGTCAGCGTCGCACTCCGTCGTCGGTAAAGGAAGGCACGATAGGCAGTCGGCGTCTGCGTGCCGGTTACCGCTCTTGTAGCGTAATGTGAAGTCGAACTCCTGTAAGCGCAAAGCCCATCGCGCCAGTCGTCCAGATGGGTCTCGGAGGCCTACCAACCAGCATAAAGAATGATGGTCGGTGATTACCGAGAAGCGACGGCCGTAGATGTATGGGCGAAACTTGTGCACGGCGAAAACAACTGCGAGGCACTCCTGTTCTGTGACTGTGTAATTTCGTTCTGCCTTGCTCAACGAACGACTCGCGTAAGCGACCACGTGTTCAGCATTGTCACGGCGCTGAACGAGCACTGCACCAAGGCCGATTCCACTGGCATCTGTGTGAATTTCCGTTTCAGCAGAAGGATCAAAATGGCGTAGTACCGGTCTTGAAGTCAGTATGAACCGAAGCTGCTTAAAGGCTGCTTCGCAATCCGGTGTCCAGTGGAAAGGGACATCCCTTTGCAGCAAGTCAGTCAGTGGTTGTGCTTTATCAGCGAAATTCGGAACAAATCGACGAAAGTAAGAACACAGGCCCAGGAAGCTACGTAACTCCCTGGGGGACTGCGGCTGCTTGAAGTTGCTGACAGCGGCGACTTTCTGCGGGTCCGGTCTCACGCTATTTTTATCCACCAGGTGTCCCAGAACCAAGGTTTCACGTTCTCCAAAGCGACATTTTTTTGAGTTCAGTGTAAGCGCAGCTTCCTCGAGACAGGTTAGAACGAGGTCAAGGCGATGATTATGTTCTTCAAATGTTCGGCCAAAAAATCACCACATCGTCCAGGTAACACAGGCAAATTTCCCATTTGAGGCCCCGTAAAACGGTGTCCATATATCTTTCAAATGTGCCGGGGGCATTACACAAGCCGAATGGCATAACATTAAACTCAAACAGACCGTCGGGTGTAACAAAGGCCGTCTTTTCTTTGTCAGCCGGATCCATGGGGATCTGCCAATACCCGGATCGCAAGTCCACCGATAAAAAATAGGACGCTGAATGCAGGCAGTCGATGACATCATCGATGCGAGGCGAAGTCAACAGCCCGATTACGCCTACTGGCCTTCGGATTCAACTGCCCAGAAGCACGGGCACCGGCCGAACATCCGCAGTGACTCGCCTGCCTCTGTGAGGAGCTTGACGCCACCTATTACGCGCCAGCGACGGTCCCCATCTCCCCGGTCCCCGGCCACGGCCGCGGCTTTCCTCTCCGCCACCGGGAAACTAGCCGGCACAGCCGATGGAGGCGAGGTCGCTGGACGTACCGCTTTGCACACAAGTATGCCTCCATTAGTTCACATGCTTCACAACAAGGTTCATGTATTCATTGACGATGTTCCCACGATGGCTCTGGTAGACACCGGTGCAACAGTTTCTGTAATGTGTTTAGTTTTCAAGGAGAGACTTGGCCGCAAGGTTATGTTTTATTGGGATAAATCTTCTACTTTTCGAGCAGTCAGCGGCACGGCTTTGTGTCCAGTAGGTGTGTTGTACTGTGTCTGTTCATGTTGCTGGTAAAGCTTTCAAGGCAGAATTCGCAGTGCTCGCTCATTCCACGCATGACGTTATCCTTGGAATTGACTTCTTGCAAGAGTTCCGTGTGACTGTCGACTGCGGGGCAGGCGAGGTTCCGTTGTCCGCCCTCGCCCAGCAGCCTCAGCGTAGCGGAGACGACAAACTCGTTGTAGTTAAAGACACTATTCTACCGGCATGGTCTACTGCCAGCGTGCCCGTTGCTGCTTCGAATGCCGACTCGAGTTTCAGTTCTCCTGATATTGTGATTGAGCCGTTGCCTTTGCCTTGCATGAAGAAAAACATCTTTCTGCCGCGCTGCGTTGTGTCTCTCACCGAGGGAAAAACTAAATTATGTGTAGTTAACTGCTCATCTGAGTCTGTTGTACTACCAGAGAGAATGCGCCTTGCCATGTTTGAAGGGCCAGTGCAGTATCTGCATAGGAGCTCTCAGCAATGCGGCAAATTCGGACTATGCTGATGTATCCGGCACGGAATACGAATTTTATAAGATGGTTAGCAAGTCTATTCCCTCGCATAAGCGCAAAGTGTTGGTTACACTGCTGGCCAGGCACGCTAAAGTATTTGATTTTGCACGGAAGTCGCATAGACCTCAGATACCCAGCACCTCCACCACAATTGTGACGATGGATTGCGTTTATTTACAATATGGGTAATGCAGAGGTGTAGCTCAGCCAAGGATACACAGCGTCGCTCGCGAGCCAGTCGAGTCTCTTCCTCCTCTTCGTCGAATCTTCGCTAGCGCGTTTCAATATTCTAAAAAACTTAGAATCGCGTATAGCTGCCTCAGTATTCACGAAGGCGACAATTTGCTCCTTTTTGTTCTAAGTTGATGCAATGAACCACCAGCTTTCGCAAAGAGCTTCATTACTACCGTACATTGCAGTACCTCTTCCGACAACTTTCCGCAAGTAACATTGTTTTTCAATGCCTCCATGATTTGAGGCATTGCAAGCTCTCTGCACGAACACTTGTTTTCCAAAGTAAAAACTGCGAATGAGGTTGTAAGCTCTCTTACATGTTATCGTTCCAGTCACGAAAGTTTCGTGACATCATGCTGCAGCACTTGAGGTAACGCTGTATTGTGTCTACGAGGTCGTGAATATCCTGAGAATCACGGTAGTGGACCACGAGCTTCTCAGACATGGTAGTCTTTATCACACTCTTTATGCTTCCTACGAAATTTGGACGTATCACGCACACTAGCAATAAATTTGTACTAAAGTCCATTATCTGCTTTGGTCGGCTTGCGTACATCATGGTAAAACATCGCGAACAATGAAACCCAGAAAATATGACGTGTCGCCCTGTTTTTTATTCGCTTTCTATTCATCTCTACGCATTTTTGAAAATGCTAGAAAAAAACCAGAGTTGTCCCAAACATTTCAGGATTGAAAACATAGGTTCAATCGTGAAGTGTTAAAATAAAGAAAAAGCACGACCCCTCCAATCAATATGGAATGTACAATTAGGATAGATATTCGGGCTCCGTTAAAATGAGGTACAGAGCAGTCTAAGAAGTATCATAGAAATTCACAAGACCAGCGTAATCCTTTCGGCAGCGTGGCGCAGAAACACAGCATAGTGAGGGCCAACTTCCCGCACCACTACCCATGCCACCTTTTTAGACAAGGCATGTAATTGTGTTTTGCTACTGTATATATACATCATTCCTGCATACGTATGATAAACATGCTGCCAGGAGCTAAAGAAGCGATCACTTGTAGAAATGTGCGCTTTTTTATTCACAATGCTTCTTACTCGACTGTGAATGCCTGCACAGGTTTAAAAAAATGTAGTAACTTTTCCTGCACTTATGCGCTTACGGTTAGGTTGTAAATGTCCTAATCGACTCACTGTGTTCCAGCTCTCAAAATTCATCGCTGGCATAAAGTTATCTTGGGTAGCGCAAGATTCAACTTTTATAAGAACAACAGTGCTTCATACACTAA
The DNA here is from genome assembly GCA_013436015.1 of Rhipicephalus annulatus. Taxonomy (NCBI): domain Eukaryota; kingdom Metazoa; phylum Arthropoda; class Arachnida; order Ixodida; family Ixodidae; genus Rhipicephalus; species Rhipicephalus annulatus. The sequence continues at coordinate 77,017 of WOVY01013634.1, forward strand.
AATTCCTGGAGCTTTTGAAAAAAATATTGCTCAATCATCCTCCTCTTTCCCTTCAGCTACCATGCTCGTTAAGGTCCTTCCTTTAAATAGAATGGCACATCTCGCAATGCGAGAGTGACAGGTGGCATAATGCTCTAAAGGCCTAAAGGTGATCGGCATTGCTGCCCATTCTTTCAGGCCATTTCTTCTTAGTGTGAAGTGTGAGGCAGTAGATTGCGCCACAAAATATGTTACTGGAACTTGAATTCAGTTAGTACAAATTTTTGTTGAATTCAAACGCTTTAGCATTGCTCCAATAACGCTTCAGCGGGAAATTTGAGGTTCGTACGACTGAATAGCCCATTTCACAGACGTTTCGTACTGTGGTGTCTTACCACATAAATGTATATGGTAGCGATACCGTTGTTACTATATATATATATATATTCTATATATTATATATATATATATATATATAATATATATATATAATAAAATGAGACTTAACAGACAATAATGCCAAGTAATGAAGAGGAGAAAGTAAATTAGAACCAATATAATGTAAATAAAAGAAAAAAAATGTGGGTGCAAAGGTGAAAAAGGTTCGATTTCTGTTCACGACAAGTGATATATATATCATATAGATATATATATATATATATATATATATATATATATATTACTACGAACGAAATAACAGACCACGACGAATCGACGTCTTGCTCGCCCCCAGACCAGAGAAGCAAAGGTACTCTTCTTTCTCTACTTCCAAGCGATTTCCACGCTACAGTTATGACTCATACCCATTACCTTGCCTGTGACATTACTCTCTCTCCTCGAAAAGCATCATCTCGATGCTGGTGATGAGCGTTGAAAAAAATGAGAAAGAAAAGGAGCTACCATGGAATCTAACAACTGCGTCGTAACGCCAAAAATTTGGCTGGTGGACATAGAAGTTTTCAATAAAGAAAGGAATTAGGACAAAAGACAATTAACAAGAAACAAAAGTGACAAAAAAGTCATTGCAAGGTAAGTCAGTCCCACGTTCGATTGCTGACGCGAGAAATATGGCTTGAGCCTCTACACATGCACCACATTACTTCGTGGAAACCGACGGGAACGTCTTGAGGTGCCCTCAGGGAGAACTTCGTCAGTACGTCACCGAGTCGGCGTAGAACTTTGTACGGTTCGACCGTAGCGCCGCAGCCAACTTTTCAGAGTGACCACGCTGTCAAACGGGGTCTACACCCAAACCTTCATCGCCTAGTTGGAAGGTACCTCTCGGTGTGTAAGGTTGTAGCGGCGTGCGTCCGGCAGTTTGGCGAGCCTGAATACGGCGTAGGGCCAGTTGACGGGCCTCCTCGGCGCGTTGAGCGAGCAAGGCAGCGTCCGCGTTTGAACATGCCCAGGTTGTTGGGAAGGAGCATTGCTTCGAGCATGTAGTGGCCTCTCGACCATGAACTAAGCGAAATGGGGTGAAACCTGTACTCTCTTCCACTGCTGTATTGTAAGCGAAAGTTACGTAAGGGAGTATATCATCCCAGTTCTTGTGATAAATGGCCATATGCATTGACAGCATAACTGAATGGTCTTGTTCAACTGTTCAGTGAGTCCGTTTGTTTGGGGGTGATAACCTGTGGTTTTTCGATGTTCTGTTTTACTTAGTCTCAGCAATTATTGAAGCATCTCTGTGGTTAAAGCTGTACCACGATCAGTAATTATCACAGCTGGCGCTTCGTGACGAAGTACGATGCTGGGGACGAAGAACTGGGCAATTTCTGCTATGGTAGCTCTGGGCAGAGCCTTTGTTTTGCTGTAATGCGTTAAATAATCGGTGGCAACCGCAATCCAACTGTTTCCAGACGAATACGTGGAAACAATCGAGCAAGTCAATGCCAATTTGATGGAATGGTGTTTTCGGCGTGGCGATAGGCTGTAGTAGTCTTGCTGGTGACAGGTGGAGTCTTACGGCGTTGGCAGTCGCGGCATGTGCGGACGTACTGCTTGACTGTTTTCGACGATGCGTGGCCAGTCGTATGAGCGGCGAATTCTTTCCAATGTGCGCGTGTAGCCAAGGTGTCCGGATGATGGTTCGTCGTGACAAGCATGTAAAATGTCGTCCTAAAGCGAAGTCGGCGCCACCAGTAGGTAAGTAGCCTAGGGTATGGTCGAAATTTTCTTTATAGAGGACTCCATCCTGATGCAGAACAGGCCAGCGAACGTGTAAAGTTCGAGGAAGGCAGCCTTTTTCGGCCTTCGACGTATTCAATCAGCGGGCTTAGCTCCATGTCGTCGCGTTGCTGTTGATACAGAGGAAAGGAATGTATGTCCTCTTCAATGTCCGCATTCATACTTCCAATTGGCTGCACGTGAAAGACAGTCAGCATCAGGTGTGTTTTCGTCCGGACGACTTGTGAATGACTGTAACGTCAAATTCTCGAAAGCTCCACCATGCTAGACGACCAGAAGGATCTTTGAGGTTGGCGAGCTAGCATAAAGAATGGTGTTCGCTAACTACCCTGAATGGTCAACTGTACAAATAAGGGCGAAACTTTGTTATAGCCAAACAACGACTAAGCATTCTTTTTCTGTTGCAGAGTAGTTTTTTTTCTGCGGATGATAGTGTTCTACTTGCATAGGCAATCACGCGCTCTACGCCTATTTTGCCATTGAAGCCAATACAGCTCCAAGTCGACGTTGCTGGCATCCGTGTGTAGCTCTGTGGCAGCGTTGTCGTCAAAGTGACCGAGTACAGGTGGGGCTTGAAGATGGTTTCGTAGCGTGTCAAAGGCGTGATGCTGAATCATGACCCCAGACAAATGGTGCGCCGTCTTTTGTAAGTTCATTTAGCGGTTCAGCGATTTTAGATAAGTCTTTGACGAAGCATCTGTAATATGCGCACAGTCCCTAGAAAGTGGCGGAGATCGCGCTTGTTCGTTGGGACAGGAAATGCGGCAACAGCTTTTGTTTTCTCAGGGTCTGGGTGTATTCGGCGTGGCTGACAACGTGACCAAGAAACTAGTTCCTCGAAAGCAAAGTGGCATTTCTCAGGTTTGAGAGAAATTCCAGCTGTTGGAATTGCCTGAAGAACTGCATGTAAGCGCTGGACGTGCGTCTATACTTGTCCGAGAAGACGACGACATCGTCAAGTTACACAAGACGCAATTGCCATTTTAGCCCAGAAAGAACCGTGTCCATCATTCTTTGAAAAGTATCTGGCGCCAAGCATAAGCTGAAGGGAAGGACCTTGAAGTCGTAGATTCCGTCAGGAGTAATGAAGGCGGTCTTTTCACGGTCGCGCTCATCAACAGAAATTTGCCCCTAGCCGCTGCGTAGATTTCGGAAGAAAAGTAAGGAGCATTGCAAATGCGGTCCAGTGAGTTATCCATTCGTGGTAAAGGATACACGTCTTTCTTCGTCATCTCTTTCGGTAGTCGACGCAAAATCGCTGGGTACCAAGTTTTTTTTTACTAAACAACAGGGGACGCCCAGGGACTGGTCGATGGCTGGATGATATCGTCCTTGAGCATCTGCAGAACTTGTTGGCGTATAACGTCTTGTTCTTTTTGCGAGACTCTGTAGGCGTGCTGTCGAATGGGTCTCTTGGTAGGCTCGGTGATGATACGATGCTTGGCAAGCGGTGTTTGGTTCACTTTCGAAGTCGTAGCGAAGCAGTCCCGAAATGAGTCGAGTAGCTTCAAAAGACTTTCCCGTTGTCCAGATGGTAGACCCTGGTTTACGTCGAGAGTTCTTGCGAATGTCATGGCGGAATCATCACACGACGAAAGAGCAGATAATATTGAGGGACCAGGGACGTCGCCAATATTCTCAAGGTATGCGATCACAGTGTGTTTGTTAAGATGGCGATACTCCTCGCAGAAATTCGTAACTAATAGGCAAGCCTGCTTCTTCCTTGACTGAACAATACCTCGGGCAACGCAGATTCGTTGTGAAAAAGTAGAGATAGATTTTCTTTGCAAAAACAGCATCGGGGACGCCTTGGTCACATTCAACGTTGATGAAGAGGCTGCTGCAGGGAGCTATAGTAACAGATTCAGAGGATACACGTAGGGCAGCTTTCCATAAGTGGGTGTTTTTAGGTTCAGGATGAAACGGGTACTCGAGCGACACCTTCAATTCTTGTAGGTCAATAATTGCGCCGTGTTCACGAAGAAAGTCCAGTCCCCGAATGAGTGGACGGGAGCACACAGGTAATACGAGGAAAGACCCTGTTAACGTCGAAGCACGGACTCGAACACGGGCTGTGCACATTCCAGTCGGCGTGACGAGGTGGCCCCCAGCCGTGTGCAACGGGGATCCTTGCCAAGGGGTAGTTACCTTCCTCACTTGGGATGTTAGGGCGCTGCTCGTAACCGAATAATCGGCGCCGGTGTCGACGAGGACACTGACGACGTGATTATCGACGTGTACTGTGATGTCAGCGGTAACAGTCTTATGACTTTCGGAAATGACTGGAAAGTCAGAACGGTCTTCTTAGGGTCTTGGCGTCGAAGAAGGCTCTTTGACAGTTCGTTGGGAATCGGCTTTGCCCCCAGGAGCCGCGGTTTCTAGTTTCCCCTGTCGGGACTCAGTAACCAGCCTCTGAAAGGAACATAAGATGACGAGGGAACGCTAGGTGACGTGGAGCGGTGAGGTGATGGTGATTGTATTTGGGGCGTTGACCAAGGCGAGGAGCTTGCTGGCCCGTAAGGTACGCTTCAATGTCGCGGGGAAGCTCACCGTAACGCGGGCACCGACCATAAGGGTGAAAGCCACGGAGACCAAGTTGGCGGTACTGGCAATGGCGGCAGACGTGACCCGCTTTGCCACAGTGGTCGAAGAGTGGACGGCTATCTGACGTATGCCACACGCTGGCCTTTGTGGCGTTCTGTCGTGATCCAGCCGGATGATAAGTTGGTGTACTCGGACACCTTGAGGTGGGTGGCGGATTGCCCTGGAATCAATGGCTAGCCTGATTCATTGTCCGCATAGTGGGATCAGGAGCATGTGGTGCAGGAGATCGCAGAACCCTCGCATAAATCAGCACAGGGGCCTCAGGCCTTGTTGGTGCGAGTGGGGTGACCACCTGTCGGATCTCGTTTCGGATTAAGTGTGCGAGAGCACTTACGGGTTGTTGGAGTCCCGATGCTTGGAGTTGGCGCAGCTCGTCCCGCACGGCGCTTCTTATGAACTTTGTGAGGGCATGCATTTCGCTGTCAGCCCCGATAGAGCATGCAGCAGGGGTCATGTCGTGGCGTTCATACTGTGACAACCGATGCTGGAGAGTACATTCCGTTGTGGTTGCCTCATTCAATAACTTAGCCACAGTCGTCAGTGGATTGCGCAAAAGTCCGGCGAAGAGTTGCTCTTTTACCCCATGCTATAAATGCCGCACCTTCTTTTCCTCGGACATTGCAGGGTCAGGACGCATGAAGAGTCGAAGCATGTCCTCGACAAACATCGAAACTCTCTCGTTGGGTCGTTGGTTTCGAGACGAGATGGCCTGCTCCACACATTTTTTTCCTTTCAGTGCTGCGGTACGCACCACGAAATTGTCGGCTGAACTCTTGCCACGTCGCAAAGGAACCCACGTGATTCTCATACCACGTAAAACAGTAAACCAGATTCTCATACCAGTAAACTCTCCGAGGCTTGCGAGCTTCATCCCATTCATTGATGTTGGCAACTCGATCAAAGTGGTCAAGCCAGTCATCAACATCATCATAAAGGTTCCCATGAAATGAGCGTGGTGTTTGCGGCGCATGAAAAACATGCGGGAGAAAAGAATAGGCGTCATTGGTTTGACTCGTCTAGCTGGTAGTCGAAGTTGCCGTCTCGTCCTGAGAGAGAGGACCATATTCGGAAGATAGTCCTCGCAGGCGGCTACTGCTTCTTGCCGTGGGAGCTGTAGCTGTCTCCAAGTAGCTCGGTGTGTCGGCTGAAGATCTGCAACCGAGGCGCATTTACCCCGCACCTCCACCAGTGCCACGAACGAAATAACAGACAGCGACGAACCGACGTCTTGCTCGCGCACAGACCAGGAAGCAAAAGTCCTCTTTTTTCTCTATTTTCAAGCGATTTCACGCTACAGTTGTGGCTGATACCAATTACCTGTGACAATACTTATAAATAATAAATATATATATATATATATATATATATATATATATATATATATATAGTTAAAGCATTAGAAAACAATAACGGCAATAATGAAAATAGTAACTAACTGATTTCACGGCACTGCAGCTGCGAAGGACACTGGACAACCCAAAACAATTCCAAGTGTAACTACTCTTCCTAAGTGCAGCTGTCGTCTGTTTTATGTTTTATTTTACTACCCAATCAATTGTGCCATGCATGACATGCTCAACAGCAATCCTGTGCACAGCCGGGAGGCCCCCATTACACGCGTAATCCAGAAGCAGGCAAGGAATTTGCATTGTGCCCATTTACCAGCCTCTGCTGCAATACGGGGCACCCCTCTTTTTACGACGAAATGTTGACAGGGCACCGAGTAGTTAAAGGCTTAGAACTTCCTAAAATGCCCGCTTACCAGCCTCTGCCACAATACGTGGCACCCCTCTTTCTACGCCGAAACGTTTACGAAACTCCGAATAGTTAAAGGCTTAGAACTTCCTAAAAAAGCTCTTTTTTGCCCCACACCGAACCGCCAGTGCCAGAAGGCGCCGTCTGGTCGGGAGGAATGCGTTAGTGAAAGGAAGCATACACAGACCACTGACATCAGAAGGTGAAGGGGAGAAGGAGAAGAGAGATGAAGGGGGAAGTGGAGAGAAGAATGGAGGGGGAAAGTGGAAGGAAGAGTGGAAGGGGGGCGCCCAAGGGGAGTCCACCGTATATTAATTTTTTCTTCTTCTCTTTTTTCTTCTTTTTCTTTTTTTCTTTTTTTCTGTTTTTTTTTTTCACTTTCGTCGCCCTCTGATTTGAGATTGTCTAAAGCTGAGCCCCAACAAACTGTACCTTTTGCTCCTGATGAAGGCCAGACTCTAGGCCGAAACGTCGAAATAAACCACGTTGCGACCGCTCACGGAGGATCTACTGCATATATATATATATATATATATATATATATATTCTGATTGTGAAATGTTCCTGACGTTTTTTTTTCGTTCTATAACGCTATTTCATTATGCCCCATTTTGAGCGTCAGAGTTTTGGTGCTTATTCTAGTGAGTTCTAAAGGTCCCCTTTCTTACCCGGCATGAAGTAAACGAGAACGCTGAGGACAAAGTTGACGACAATAAGAATGGTAAGTGCAAAGGAGTACACTCTGAGCAGGAAGGTGTTCTCTCGCAGTGCCCCGACGCAGCCGCACGAGCTGATGGTGAACAGCGCAAGCCCGAATAGGAAGAGCAGCACCTAGATATGTGTTTAGCAGCATTCCCGAGATGTCCAGGCGTTTCAGTACGTGCTCCTTTTCCCTGTCCCACGAATCCATGAACGTCCTCAATGCAGCCCAGATGAGGGATATGCCCACAAACCACAGGAGAAGGTTGAGAAGCAGCAGCGGGCATCGCACCTGTAAGTGCGACAGCGAGAACAACTTTGCACTGACTAGTGTGCTCCCTTAAAAAAGTTGGTTCTTGAAATGCCTCCAAAATTATCTGAAATCGCAGGAGGCAAGTGGTGGCTTTATTCCTTCTAGAAGATCTTTTGGGGCAGCACTGGCAGACATGTGAAGTTGGGCGATGTCGCAAGCCATCCTGCCACTGCCACTATAGTCTACAGCAGTAGACTTGAGGCAATGAAAAGATGCAGTAGCCACTGCCAACAGTTTGCCGCAGTAATTTAAAACTGAACTGATCATTTTTTAGACAACAGAACGAGTTTCCGCTAGCAATTTAAACTGACCAACGAAATCTAATCTTTCATAGATTACAGAGCAAGTGTCTGCTAGCAATTTAAACCGACCAACGAAATCTAACCTATTTGAGCGGTTCTTACATGATACGCGTATCAGGATTATCATGTTTGCACCAGTCGTGTATATTGTTATTCACTGACGTCACATAACACTCAATGTGGTATGTGTGGAGCTATCAAACCAACTGCGAGCACGTCATGAAGGGCTCAATATACTCCAATGTACCATTGAAGCCCGCGAACGTTGGGAACAGCAGCGCTACCTTAGCAAAACGCGAGCACTCTATAGTCTGACGACAGGCTTGACCAGCGTCCGTCGGCGCGGCCCGACGGCAACTGGCGTGAAATGCAACATGCTGCATTTCGCGCCAATGCGTCAGCCAGACAACACTGCGTCTCCCTATTTTTGTTACCCAGGGACGCCGGATGCACAGAAATGCGCATGCGTCAAAGAAACAGAACGCGGCACGCGCCTGCGAGAATATGGCAGGACCAGTGCATGGCGTGCACCAACGCCGGCTTGACGCGACAAATTGAACACTGGCGAGCACCTGCACTGCGTCACGTCAAAATGTATTGGCGCCTCGACTGTAGCATGCTGTCATGTTCTCACATGACACGCATCTAATGACTATCATGTTTGCACAACTCACATACCTTCGTTATCAATTGGGTCACATTATACCAAATTTGACATACACGAAGCTAGCGAAACAGCCGCGAGCGCATCATCAGTGGGGCATGTAGTCACGTTCTTACATCACACGCATCTCATGATTATCATGTTTGGATGTGTCATTTATCAACGTCGTCCGTTCGCGCCGCATAATACCACAATTGGTACATGTGACGCTAGCTTAATGGCCGCGAGCACATCATGAGTGTAGAATGTAGCCTTGTTCTTACATGACACGCATCTCATGTTTATCATGTTTGCAACAGTATCACACCTTCGTCATTCATTGACGTGCCGTAATACCAGATTTGGTATAACTGAAGCTAGCGAAACGGCCACCAGTGCGACATGAGCAAGGCAAGTAGTCTAGTTGTTACATGACACGCGTCTCATGATTATCAAGTTCGCACCAGTCACATACCTTCTTCATCCATTTACGTACTGTAGTACCAAATTTGATATATTCGACGCTAGCAAAACGGCCGCGAGCGCATCATGAGCGTGGCATGTAGTCATGTTGTCACATGACAAGCATGTCATGATTTTCATGTTAGGATCTGCTGCTTGTGTTCGCCATGCAATCACGCTTTACCATAGTAGTTTTCCTACATGCCATGTGAACGAAACCACCGCAAGAGCTGCAGAACCATGAAATTTATATCATGACATTCATGACATACATGTCATGATTTTCTAGTTATAATTAGTCAAATATGTTCTTGATGCAGTCATGGTATGCCATATCAAGTTTGGTATCGATACCATTATTGAAACGGCCAGGAGAGCTAAAACTCGTAGGTGGAGAGATAGATAGATAGATAGATAGATAGATAGATAGATAGATAGATAGATAGATAGATAGATAGATAGATAGATAGATAGATAGATAGATAGATAGATAGATAGATAGACTTAAAGGCCCACAGTTCACTAAAAGCACTTTGTGATTAGAAGAATTTTTCGGAATAATTTTCAAAAATAAACTTTCGGTGTTTGTCATAAAGATCTTAAATTCATATTATAAATGAAATATTTAGTTTTACGTGTTAAAGGCACGATATAATGCACGTCATTTGGCGCACTTCGAAATAATTAGAGCGGCTGTAAGCTTGTCTCTTTCTAAAATATAAAGCCAAAATACCAGCGCAGGCTTCTCTCTGGGTCATATTCCCATCCATGTGCTTATACCCCAGCTGGTCAAGAAACCCATGCTCCCGTGCTTACAAAAACTATGCCATTGCTGCCTATGCATCATTCTGGTACTCACTTACGACTCATTCCGAATTGGAGTGTGGGTAAACACGGACACCAGCATGAAATCATGAAACCTACAAACTCTGACTGTTCAGTGCCTTATATTCTTCGTAATTCTCAAAAGAAATATTTTACGGGCGTTATTGTAGAAGGTACCCAATATCAATGAGCAATGTGTGTGAAAATATTTGTAAGGAATTCTCTGAATTTCTATGCTATTGATTCCGTCTCTGCCAATAAAGCAGACGTTCTGTTGCTTCCCAATACGCACACACTGCTTTGCAAAAAGGTGCACTGCTGACTAAGCCGCATGATGGGTCGCTCATTAACCAATGTTAATATTTCAACGTCTCTGCAACTCCTTGTACATAAGCTTGCAATATGAGCAGGTTGTGTACATCACATGAACTCACCGCTGGATTGACGTCAAGCAGGACCGTCTCCTCCTTCTCTAGGCTGCACACTGAAACTGGCTGTCTTAGCGAGCTGGTGCATTCACTTAATCGACCTCTGGATTGTTCAGACATGAGGCTGAGAACGTCGGTGAATGTCCCTTTGCAGTTCAAAAAGCGCTTGCACGTAACAAGAGCTTTCATTTACACCAATCAATGATCGCCTTCTTCTGCATGTTCACGTTCTTTTGTGGCTAATACCCACTGTGAGAGATGGGCAAAGAATTGGGGGGTCTTAATAAATCTTATGTAGTTGTTGTTAATCTTGTACCAATGATCGCCTTCTTCTGCATATTCACGTTCTTTTGTGGCTAATACCCACTGTGGGAGATGGGCGAAAAATTGAGGGGGGGGTTCTTAATAAATCTTATGGAGTCGTTGTTATTTCTTGTTGTGGTCTTTGTCCCAACATATGGTTTGTGCCCAATAGAGGGGATTGGCCAATTATAAGGAGAATTCTCCAAATATTTACTGGATTGTTTAATTCCAAGGAACGATTATGTAGGGGCCTTCCCAGATTGAAGACCTTGTCTTTTTCTATAATGCGCAAAACTTGATGGAGACAAGGGTCCAATACCAATACTTGTTCCTTTCCACTATTCACTTTACGGATGTTTTAGTTTCTCAAGAAGAACATCGAACAATGTACTATATTTAATCAAATCTTTGCTTCATTCGTAGTGAATTAGAAATTAATGTTTTTCATGCGGTCATTTGCGCAATTACCTCAGTTTGATATTTTTTTATTTAGGAGTACTTGCAATCTCGTCAGTGATGCTTACAGCAGTTGGTCCAAATGGCGTGAAAACATTAGAGCACTCAGTCGCACTATTTCACCTTCTGGCTAAATGTTCTTGAAAAAAGAAAGAAACTTAACGAGAAATCGCTTTTGTAAATTTAAAATTATGAAAGTAAAAAAAGTATAATAAACTCACGAAATGGAAAATTGATGACAAGTTTACACCAGCCTCCCCCAAAATTTTGAATTACAGGTGAGAAAGAAAGAGTTAAACACATATACGTGACTAAGTTTCTTCATATATCTACTGCCAAAATGATTCGTAATACAATCAGTGCTTCGATTGTAAGCGAAACCCAGATTTCCTAATTATTTCTATTAGAGTGAACTCTGTGGCAGTCGTTGCTGAGCCTTATTGAGAATAATTGCTTTCTGAATAAAGAATAATGAACAACGTGTGGGTTTCATGGGATTCATATTTGAATATTAGAACATTGAGTATTTTTCAATACTTACCATAGATGGTTAAATAGACAGCTGAATTGACGGCAGCCATCTTAAGTCCCATTCCAATTTTCTCGTAGAAGGCAAATAGATAGCTCCGAAAAGACCGCATCGTAGACAAATACGATGCAGGCTACTTTGCTGTCCAAACAAAATTGCGACTCAACAATTCACTCAGATATGTCAGATCTCGCCGGAATGGTCATCTGCACACAAGTAGACACTTCGCCACATACTCAATGTGAGTAACATTTATTTCTTTTAAATTTGAACACAAAATAAGCCACAAAATACAATCTTTACATTTGCTTATTTTAGCCTTCTTTTCACGACGCGAGGTGGCGCCTCGTAGCGTAGAAGCCGGCTTTTCTCAGAGAGGAAAACCAGGCAATGGTAGAGCGTATATCAAATGACATTGAGGAGTTAGCAGGGGAGTGCGAGATAATTATACTAGGTGACATGAGTGCGCACATAGAAGATATAGATAGGTATACTAACCCAACAGGCAAATTGATCATGGCTATGTGTTAAAGGCATGATTTGTTCATTTTCAACAGTACCGGGAAGTGTGAAGGGTAAATAACGCGGGAAGTAGGAAGGCTGCAGTCGACGATAGATTACGTACTGATGTCACATAGGATGTATGATATGCTCAGGGGAATGTACATAGGTGAAAGTGCTCCAGAAGTGTGGGTAGTAATCTCAAACGTATCAAACTAAGTTTTAGAAGAGCAGTGTAAGTGGGAAAAAGATAAGATGAGCAACTACAGGAAAATTGTTATTCAGAAAGGCAAACAGACATAGCTACAAAACAAACTGAGGAAAGTAATCACTGACGATCATAAATCAGTGTTGACATACACGAATCTAATTAGACTGTTGAGCTAGAGCTTGCAAAGACACGTGACAAGTCACCCCGGAAAAAAACGACGCAAATCCAAAAGTTGGTGGGTTGAGGAAGTTAGAGAGCCATTGCAAAACCTCAGGAAGCCTCTAGGGAACACAGACATGCTAAGCAGTGGGGTGAACTGGTATATGATCTTCATACAAAATAAGAAATCTTTCGAAGCTTTAGAGTGGATGCATCCCTTAGGATCAATGAAAAGATTAGAAGAAAGCGAGCTCAGTAGCTCGCAGAAGTACAGAAAAAAGATAGAAAGGCAGCTGCGAAGTTTTGGAACCATCTAAACTTCCTAAGAAATGAGACGAGCCTAGAGCAGAGGTTTATAAATACAGCTCAAAATGCTAGGTTAGAAGGGGACGAAGCTATTGAATATATTAGAACAAGAGTGACAAAAAAATTTCAAACAAAGGAGTGCTTTAGGCACCACAATAGACAAGGATAAATCGAGTGGCGCAATGGCTCCATTTTCACAAAGAGAGTGGGAAAGGACTGAGAAGAGGGTTCCTAGTAGTACATCAACAGGCCCGGATGGCATTCCAATTATGCTGATAAAGACATTAGGTCCAAAGTCTAAGCAGGCTTTGAGAGATGCAGTGAGCAAAAAAATGGTGAAGTGGTGAAGTCCCCGATGCATGGAAACTTAGCAGGATGAGCATGATCTATAAAAAAAGGGGGACAAAGCTGACATAAACAACTACCGTCCTATAACAGTGACATCAAAGGTCTACAAGCTGGCAATGCAGATTATAAAGGAAAGGCTGCAGGCATAGATAGAGGATGAGGGGTGCTCGGGGAACTGCTGATCAGGTTTCGGAAACACAAGAGGTTGGAAGACAATCTGTCCTCACTGACGCAGTGCACTGAAATAGCAGAAAAGGAACACAGGCTCCTGTGGCTAGCATTTTTGGATAAAAAGGAAGCATACTATAGCGTGCTTCAAGAGGAACTGTGGGGAACACTGGACACACTAGGGGTGGAAGATGTAGCCACTAATTTTATAAAGAATATCTATAAAGGTCACAAGGTAACTATAAAGTGGGCAAAACAGGTATTCAAGCCTGAGATGTAAAACGGGGGCTTAGGCAGGGGTGTTCCCTGTCACCCTTGTTATTCATGATGTACCTAAAAGGATTAGAGGCCAAATTAAAGAAAAGTGGACTGGGCTTTAACCTCCCTTTCGTCAAACAAGGAAAACTCATTGAACAGGCACTACTAGCATTGATGTACGAAGATGATATAGTGCTAATGGCCGACAACAAGAAAGATTTGCAGATATTGGTTTACATCTGCGGTAATGAGAGAGGTAGGTTAGATTTCAGATTCATTAAGGAAAAATCAGCTGTCATGATATTTAGTTACAATGAAGGTAGTGAGCTTTGAATACAGGAGGTCACGCTAGAGATAACAGATAAATACAAATATCTGGGCGCATGGATAAGCAATGGGACCGAGTATCTGAGGGAACACGAAATATACGTGACGACTAAAGGTAACAGGAATGCAGCAGTGATGAAAAACAGGGCACTGTGTGTCACACCTGTCCCGTTATTGGGGAGGCGATCGCCGGGCTAATTCCAAGAGCCGAAGTATCGGCCCCCCGAACCGCACCACGAAAGCGTGGACAATTTAGAAGTGGTCCTTTTTGGTGCGCCAGCGGACGCCGGCTGTGGCCCAAAGAACAAGTCAGAGCCGAGAGTTGATAAACAAACAAATTATATTCTCAATAATGGCAGATTGAAAATAATACACAAAAATGCACACTCCACAATAGTTGCATACAATATGTCACCAATTAAACCAATCAATCAACGTACTACACAATACAATCAGCCACACTTGAAACAACGGACACGGACCACAATACGCACTACAATGCAGTCGCATGCATTGAACAACCAAGGCACTTAAAGACTAAAGAGATAGAAAACCTATTCAGTCCAAAGTTCTTGGAACCAAAGTCTAGATGATACTCTTCCGAGAATCACTCACTCAAAGTCCAGCGTTGTTGTCGTTCCGCAGCCCTCGAAGTTTCTCTTCCAGGAAACCTCCCGTCTTCAATTGACCACTCTTCAAACTTCAACTTCTTCGCCGGAACACGTCGGCTTCACACCAGCAGCTGTTGCCACGCGTCTTCGCTCGATAGCGGTAAACACACACTCTTGCCTGTAGCCCGAGTCGTCACCCCTCAGGTGGAAATCCTCTTCATCTCCTGCCTCATCCCTACGGACCAAAAACTTCGCCGACTACACGGCGGAATCCCTACGCGCTCTGGCGCTCACTTCCGTCTCCTCCTGCTTTCTCGTCTCGGCCGCTCGATTAAATACCTTCCGCGCCACCTTCCGGAACGTTCTCCTCATTTCGTCGGCGCGATGCGCAGCGAAGGCTGGGGAGAGGCACGAGACGGTTCGACTGCCCTCCCCGGAGGATGATTCAACTCGGTATGACCCCGCCCCGTTCGTTCTAGAAAAATCGCGGGCTTGCTCGGCCGCCGCTGTGGGGTGAGGAGGTTCATCGCTTCGCCGCTTCCGAGAGGAGAGGCGTCGCGCGCCCGGGGAGCCCTGGATGCTTGTTTTCTTTTTTTTTTCTTTTGACCTCGCGGCGTTTCTCCCGCCCGTTGTCGCAAGAATTTGGCGGCGCGCTCATTTTTAGCGCTCGTTCTGTGACACTGTGGAATTACAATTGGTATGATGTTGTGAGAGGAATATAGAAAGGGGTCATGGTTCCTTCTCGTACGTTCGGCAATGTGGTCTTGTCTTGCGCATGACATCAGAAGTTCAAGCAAGATTAGGAATTAAACAACGTGGAATAGGTAGGCTTGCCTTAGGAGCTCACGAGAATACACCAAATCAGGAAGTACAAGGTGATATGGGATGGACATCATTTGAGGGCATGGAAGCTAACAACAAGATAAAATTTGAGAAGCGATTGAGAGAAATGGGGGAGGAGTGTTGGGCTAGGAGGGTATTCAGCTACTTGTACATGAAGAAGGTCGACACAAAATGGAAAAAGCGAACCAGAAAATTGACTGGTAAATACTTAGAAAGCATCAGGGGGCCAAACCATGAAGAATTATTGGTAAAGAAGAAAGTGAAGGAATGTGAGACCAATATGTGGAGAATTGGCGTGATTAAGAAGTGAGCAGTAGAGATCTATCGAACATTTAAGCAAGAAATGGCCAAGGAAAGGATCTATGATAATACTCGGGGTAGTTATCTATTGTTTGAGGCCAGGACGAGAGTATTGCGAACCAAGAAATATCGGGCCAAATACGAAGGGGTAGACTCGGTATGCAGTGCGTGTGGAGAGGAAGAGGAAAGGGCCAAACACTTGATATTGTTCTATGAAGGGCTTCATCCTTTAGTTCAGGATGATGGCGCCGAGTTTTTCAAAGCACTGGGGTTTAGGAACAGGGAGGGCAAGATACACCTTAAGCGGGTAGAAATAACTAGAAAGAGGTTATCCGGTTGGTGGCTAAAGTCAGGGTACGAGTGAAAATTAAACACTTCACTGCAAAGTACGAATCCTCAACCTCACTATGTAAAGGAAAAAAGATAAATCTAGTTTTTCGTCCATTAAGCAATACGGCTTTGTGGCGCTTGCCACCACCCGATCTAAAGGGTACCGCCATATCCGTCCGTCCGTCCGTCCGTCCATCCATCCGTCCATCCGTCCATACGTCCATACGTCCATCCATCCATCCATCCATCCATCCATCCATCCATCCATCCATCCATCCATCCATCCATCCATCCATCCATCCGAATGTGTTGCATTTCTCCGACAGCATGGGCTCGATACCGTCTTCTAAGCTGTCTGCGTAGACGGTTTAAGTGCTCTCTAAGAATTCGAACACAGCCATTATTCTGGATTTTTTGTTTTAGTTCTCCGGTTCTGGATGAGCGCTTGGCCCGGGGTGGACGGCTTTACATGTGTGAGTTCAAAAGCAGCAGCACTCAAAATTGTTGGTTTCATTGTTGAGACAGTCGTTAAACATATAATATTGCCTTCCCTTTCATGATCAACTTCTGCCATGCTCGAAAAATAATGTATGCTACCTCAGCATTGCAGTTCAGATCCCTGCTTTCCCTTTCGCTCATGTTTGTCTATGTTTGCATGTATATTTCTACGACATATTGTACGAGGAATTGTGTCGTGCCTACGTGTAACGATATTCACAAAGCACATGTAGCGAGATATGTATACTAAGAATGTAACTGCAAAGGCTGACATCACCGGGGTCATCTGATAAAGGGACGTTCGTATCACTAATCATAAGATACATTGCTCGCGTGTTGATTTTTTTGACGTCATGTGTAAGCACAAATTTAACTTGTTTAGCCTTTACAGAACGCACAGCGCAGTGCTTGTATCGAATTCAATGTTATTTGAAGCTGGATTGCCCTTAAATTGCGAGGTGCTGCACGCCAAAATATCAGAAACATCTTTTGCAATGTACCCGCAGTTCGTTTGAGGAGCTTTAAAATTTTCTGAAGCGAGTTTTGATTGACGAAAAAAGCTTGCCAGGTTCTCAACGTTCAAAAATCGTGCATGAACATCGACAAAAGATGGCTTAAGCACTTTCGGTTGCGGATGGCTCTCTTCACAGAACCTATTTAGAATCAGCGCAGCGGTGAGGGTGCTGGTGGCGGCGTTTTTCGCAGCGCCACCTGGACAGAGCCTGACGTCCATGGCCACCGTAGAGCGAGCTCGGACCAACCATAGAGTGATCGTAGAGCTCTAATGTTGGACCTTAAAGTAATCTCGGACAGACCGAGCGAGCTTTGTTGGCCCGAGAAGTTAGGCTCATCCTGTATAAAACCCTAGTCTTTTTCATCGACACAGCCGTGTCACCACATCTGTCTTGAATTAGGCGAAGCTGAACTAGTTGTTGTTTAGTGAATTATTATTCAAACGCAAGGCCAGTTTTGACTGGTGTTCAATTCGAATAATAAAAACAATGAGAAAGTTTATCGAATTAGAAAATATGAAATACATATGCGACAAATTCATGACCTAGTGGCCTACTCACCGGCATTAGAAAAGTGACCTTTGCCTAAGCAATCAGGTTGACACATTTAACTTCCAACAACACTAAGATGCGCTATCTATTCAAAGCTGCCGCAGAGAACACTTATTAACGCTATGTTAGTGTTAAAAAAGTGAGTTCCATTTAGAAGCGAGTTAGTTGTACTGAAGCGCTCAGGATACTTCGACAATAAGGTGCCATGCGCTTGAAGTACGAGAAGACATCAGAAACACATTCAATAATTCTTGCCCTAATAGCACATTCATCTGCCCTAACGATGATCGACGATCATTTAGACATTGTGTAAATGAGTGATTATTTTCCAACAGGTGCTCGTAAAGTAATCCATCTCATAATTCACTTAGTGTCAGAAAACGCAATACAATAATGCCAATATAATATTTTGTTTTCTTTGTGACATTTATAATCGTGTTAAAAATATCATCGTCAAGAAGAGATTATTTCCGAATGGCGGAAAAAATTAACTTCAGTATTATAAATATTTTTTTCCACTGCATACATCTTGAAGCGGTGCCTACTAGCTTTACTTTAACGTTTCAACGCATTGAAAAGCGTTTAGTAAGCATAATGTTTTTTCTTTGATCTTATAGCTCTAAAGAATGGTTTCCTACGTGCAATGATCCACGTTCTTTCACTGATGGCCGAAATGAAATGAAACCTTGAAAGATTCCGCTTTCTGCGTTAGCTCGCGGGCAGCAATCAAGAGAAAGCATTTTTTTCTTAATCAAGTCATTATGGTCGCAAAAAACGTACAGCAGGTATCCCTACATCTAGGAAAGAGCATTTAGGATCGCAACAGACAAAATGATCCATGCACTCAATCGCCTTTATGTAATACTAAATTCGAGTGATTTCTTTGCGTACGGCAATACGGCAAGCATCCTTGGCTTCTATCTATCTATCTATCTATCTATCTATCTATCTATCTATCTATCTATCTATCCATCTATCTATCTATCTATCTATCTATCTATCTATCTATCTATCCGCCTACATTTGGGTGCTGCGGTAAGCGTCCCATTACCTTGGGTTCAGTCAAAAGTTGCATGTGGGGGTAGGAGGGTTTCACGAATACGACTTGCTAGTCATGAACAATATTAGGCTACTATGCTATCGCGAAGTTGTCAAACACTTCTCGCTGGACAATGACACACACCCGCGGGCGTGTACATGCCACAGGTGATTGACACTTCATATCTACCTAGGAGCGGCGAGAACACGCATGAGTAGTTTTAATGGGTGAGCTTCAAGGAAAAGCTGGCTTTGGCTTCGTTGGAGCGGCGAATGTAAAGAAATAATGTCAGGCTGCCAGAAGTTATGCAACCCCAGTATTTCGCTTGTCAAAATGTATTC
This sequence comes from Rhipicephalus annulatus, assembly GCA_013436015.1. Lineage (NCBI taxonomy): Eukaryota > Metazoa > Arthropoda > Arachnida > Ixodida > Ixodidae > Rhipicephalus > Rhipicephalus annulatus. The sequence goes on from WOVY01013634.1 coordinate 95,809, forward strand.
TTCTACAGAGCCACGCCAGGTCTCGCAAATGCTAACCAGATAGATCGTAATCTTCGAGAAGCGTGAATTGGGAATGCAGGGATGGCTACCTATATTTTTTACCAATACATATGTACTCCAACGATACAGCCCTCACATGGCGATAAGTTCAGCTGTAGTTAAACGCAATGCACCAAAAGTGATTGAGAGTTTAAATGAACCAAATTGTGGCGCGAACAGACAATAGGTTTACTTCGAGAGCGTTAAGAAAATTCAGTGCACCTTCACGAAGTGAATGGCAACTCATGGGTGAAGGAATAGGTCCCAAAATTCATGATGTCTATGTTGAAGACACCGACTAGTAAAAAGGACGAACAGATAGACGGACCGAGGGACAGGCAGACTTAAGCACGGGTGCATGGACACTCGAATGAAGAGACCAACAGATGGGCCGACGGACAGATGGATGGATGGACGAAGAGAGGGGGTGGTCATCTGTTGCACTGTCATATGGATAATTACACACAAAGTAGTGTGTTTACACATATGTTCTCGTTTCGTGTGTGTGTGTGTGTGTGTGTGTGTGTGTGTGTGTGTGTGTGTGTGTGTGTGTGTGTGTGTGTGTGTGTGTGTGGCCCTGAGGAGCTTCGCCCCTAGAAGCTGGAACCAGCAGCAAGGGCGGAACGTGTGCACAGAATGATTATCATTGTCTCAATGGGGACCAGCCCCACATTCTGCGTTGCAACCAAGTATTCTACAACAAAGCGATGCTACGTCTCGGAACTGGCTTTCTGGTAGACCGCATCAGCTTTCCGCTTGTCATCATTTTAGATGCGGAAGCATCTTATACTCGCGCCTTTTAGTGCGTCGTCCGCGCCGTCCGCGCCGTCCGCACCGCTTCTCGAACATTCGACAGCTGACGCGCGCGCATGCGCCGTCGCGCCGTCGCCCACCATCTGTGCCGCGCGCGCTTCTCCTTCGAGAACATTCGACAGCTGACAGCGCATGCGCCGTCGCGCCGTCGCCATCTGTGCCGCGCGCGCGCTTCTCCTTCGAGAACATTCGACAGCTGACAGCGCATACGCCGTCGCCCTGTATATATACTCAAGGTCGGCGCTCGCTCGCTCAGTTGCCGCTCGTCCGTTGGTTTGTACGGCGCGTCGACGTCCGAAGTCGCCGTGAAATGAATGCCAACGAATCCACAAACACAATGATCGACGTCCTTTCGACCAGCGCCATGCTTTCGCATACGTGTGTACGTGTTCACTCATTTAACACCCCCTCCTACAACCACGTTAACCAATTTAGCCATCGACCCAAGTAAGTCGCAATTTAACACCCCATTTCACAACCACGTTAACCAATTTAGCCATCGACCCAAGTAAGTCGCACTTTAACACCCCGTTAACCAATTATATGCTCCGCATCCTCCTCAGTGTTCCCCCGAGGGAAGCTGCGGGCAATTTTTTTTTGTTCAGGTTCACCTCTTGCCGATGGCGCATACCCATGGTGGGGGATTGGCCGAGAATTGAGTGTTTTATAAAATATTATGCAGTTTAAGAATAATCTAGTATATATAATAGAAAGATTTTCGATGACCTAGAAAATTGTGGCGCTTAGTCTAGTGCACATAATTATTTAGGCAAAAAAATTTCTCTTGAATGAGAGCAATACTCTGATTTTTATACGTTTAAAGTCTGGTAGACACGTCAGAATAATATTTTAGAATAATTTGTCAACTAACTAGTTTCATCATTATATTCCTGAACAGCCGCGCATACTGCCGCACTGTAGAACTCGAAAATGGATGCTCCAAAAGAGAAAATGGCATGCACGAAAAATCCATACCAATACCACGTAAAAGTATTTCTAAAAGGGGTTTTCTTAGTGTGTTAAACCACATGCAGGTCAAAAAGAAATGATTTATTGTTTCTACTTAACCACAGAACGTCCACAGTGATAAAGGTGCCTGAGCGGACCTGTGTTTGTAGAAACTTAGATTTGGTACCCCGCAACGCAGCCTTGTTACTTCTTGCTTAGAAGTTTGGCAAAAAGCTCTTCGCCAGGGATGTTATAAATGGCAATATTCAGTAAAGTTTGTCAGTGCTGTATATCTGAAGACGTCCATTAGTGCACGTCTGCGGAATGGAGCAACTTTAATGTCGATGTTTCAAAACATAACCAAACCTGGTTCACACAAAACAGGGAAGACGTTCGCTACGTAGACAGAGCCTCCCAAGATCTCGTGCCCACGGCGACAAATGAAGGTGCCAATGACCACTTTTTCATAACAGACATGAACAAGTCTACGCAACTGAAATATATGTCATACTTCAGTGTACATAGGCTTCTTATTGGCACATTAATGAGTGATTATAGGAACAACTGTACTTTCGCTGATGGTGCTGACATTTCACAGTGATTTCGTCCAAATTAAGGCGGTGTCAACAGCCCACTGGGCGTGTATTCATGACCCATTGGCACAGGAACGACGCAGATGCGTGGCAGATGTACGCTCGTTGGCGATGTGTGCGCACGTAACCATCATCGCGTGCTTAGGGAACACTTCAACACACCACAGTTCATGGTGGCGGTACATGTCGAGCATGTATAGCTGACGCTCTTCCATAAGCATCCTTCTCATAACGCCGATTTTCTAAGTAAGTGGGATCTGCCTAACTTTCGAATGACGAACGAAGGGCAGGACCCTTGTCCCCCTTGTGCTTTTTGAGTTCTTGCCCATGCTTATACCTTGCAATATGCATGAAAAAGAAATGTAAACTAAATAAAGAAGTCATTTTTTTCTTAAAATCTCGACTCACAGCTCTTCTGTTGTGGTTTCATATATTTGCTGGAGTCTATTTTTAAACACTTAGGGTACTCTATTTTTTGAGCTGTTGTACGTTACGTGGTGGTATACGCGACAGCAACGTTGCAAAACATAGTTGAGATAACGAGTATGCAACGAAGTCGCCCTGAAAAAGACGTGTGAATTAACCCATACCGAGTATCGTTTCACGAAAAGTAAACTATAAGAAAAAAACAAGTGCAGAGAGACAGAAAAAAGAAAGGACGCCAGGGAAGGATAGGGAAGCAAGGACAAAGAGGTAATTTCTGGAGTACAAAAAATTATTTGCTGAGTCGGGGTTCGAACCGGCGCATGCACCATAAGTAGGTGAGCGTTCCAATCATTTGTCTACCCAGGCTTCTTGTTCTTTATTTCCTCGTTTATAATTGAATATCAGGCACGATGGTAGAGCAGAGTTATCCTTGTATACGCGGGGAGATCGGGCTACCTCCGTGCACGTTTGCATAGGCGGTGTGCGGCGGCGTATATATACACGCAGTGGCGCTTCGTTGCCTGCGGACTGAGACGATTGTCGGCGAGTAGAGTGTGTGGATCGCAGTTTATTGGTAATATCTTCGCTCCTCTCTACTGAATCGGTACACGAAGCCTATGCAAGGTTACTATTGCCAGCATGCAAAGCACATTCTGCCTTTCAAAAGGATGTTCGCACTGGGTGACTCTCGGTGCTCGTTCGCACTAGATCACGCTTTGTCTGTGTTGTTTGTTTGTGTTTAGCTTGTGTTCCGCCTGCTACACTCTGCTGTAGTAGGATGGAACTACTTACCTCTTTCTCATCTGCATACAATGAAATAGAAAGAAAGATAGTAGAAAGCACGCATATCTGTGCGATGAGTTCAGTATTATTATTTGCACTCATACGCAAATGATAATTTTTCCTCATTTTGTACACCATCATATGTGATACAGTCGATTAGTCTGTCCAGCAAAGATTAGTGGCTGACAGTGTTTGCGCCCCACTGCTTTTACCACGTATACGCATGCGTTCGTGCACCAGTCTATATAGAACCTCATAAGTATTCAGCAGAAAGCTTTCATCGATGCATAATACCTGCATGATAGTGCTACATCAAAAGTCTTCTTATTTTATGGGACAAGTCCTTGCTTTCAAAAAAAAAGATCACCACTGCCTTCCGCCGGCCGATAACACTGCCACACAAACGCTCAAGACAATGTAAAGAAAGATGAGTTTTTCAGCGAAGTTTTGCAATAGTAAATGTAAGTAATGCCGTTTGAATTAAGTTTGAATATTTGGGCTCTTTAAAGCATTCGTAAGTGTAAGCACACGGTTGCTTATGGTAACTTCGTTTTAAGAACAGTGAAAGTACAGAAGGGTCCCAGTTTTTGTGATTGTAATATTTATGTGTAGGGGCACCATGGACATATAGGCTCATCCAAGGCACCTCGCATATTCGATAAACTACAGTGCTGTAGTTGTGCACTTGCAAAGAGCATGCAGAAGTGTAGCCTGGAGCCTCGTTTTCTTAAGAAGCAAGACCTTAAAACACTGCATGCACACGCCATATATTAGTACAAGTGTTTCAGAGGATGTCAGGAGCATTTTGAAATGTGCTTGAAGTGGATAATGGCACTTATTTTGAAATAACTTCAGTAAATGGACGGCACGACGACAATCAACAGCACTGTGAAAAGTTGCACTCGCTGATCTAATTACAATGCATTAGCAAGAACCCTGGGGGTCGAAATTTCCGGAGCCCTTCACTACGGCGTCTCTCCTAATCATATGGTGATTTTGTGACGTTCGAGCCCACATATCAATCATCGATCTATGTATTAGCAGCCGAGAAAGGCCATATTATTTCGTACGTCCTTTAAGTCATACAATCAAGCAGTTACACTTGCACTAACATGACCGCACAAATCACCCTTTGATAATGCATAACGTACGCACACATAGAAACACGACATGGCTAGCAGACGAAACACGGAGCAATATAAACTACTTGTTGTTGTTGTTGTTTTCCTTTGCTCATCACTCGTACCCAATGGAAGATATTGGCCGATTATAAGGTGAATTCGCCCAATACTTTCCGCGTTGCTTCATTCCTGGAAACGCTAGTTATTTAGTTATGATTTCAAGTGCCAATAGCGAATTTAAAAAATATGTAGTGAGCCCCCTATTTATCAATAAACTCGTTTAGTCGCAATGATGTATTCCTGAATGGCGAATAAAACATCCCCTTGGCTGTACCCGAATGTAGAGGCTCCAAAAGAAAAAAAAGAGCAGGTTCTGATAATTTCAAGCCCAGTTCTTGAAGACGTGGTCCTAGTGCACTTTTTCTGAATAAATGAAAACGGTGATAACTGTGCGCTTCAGACAGTTGCCGCCAGGCGGTGACTGCACTCGATCTCACGGTCAATAGTAGAGCACGGCGAACGGGTAGGAAAGAAAAGTGACAATAAGGATGAGAGGAGAAGTCAAGGACGGGTACAGATGAAAAAAATAGAGAGTTTGAGTGCGAAAACAAGTAGAAGCGCAAATATTTCAATCAATAAAAAGCTATGAAGACAAAGATAGAAGTCAAGAGTCTGATAGTCAGAAAAAATAAAAAAGTGAGGAAAAGTGAGGAAGAAAGAAAAAACAAATAGAAGGAATAGCTCAAAAGTTAGAAGACGAGTGTCTGAGAAGCAAAAAGAGAGCAAAATAAATGATCGAAAGGAGAGCCAAAAAAGCGAAAACAGAGAAGGATTGATGAGTGAAAAAAATACAGAGACAAAGAAAAAAATGCAGTGAGAAAGGTTTTTATTTGCAATTTTATTTCTGAAGTAACTTTTCACCTTGTTTTTAGTTTTATTTTGGTATCTTGCCACCCGGCTCTTGGCCTATTCCCCTTTTTCGGTGATTGCATTCATCTCAGATCAACATCATCATCATCAAACCTTACAAGCACATAAACACACAAAAGAGAGCCAAAGAAAAGAGAGAAAGCTAATCACATTTCGTAGAGCAATGTAAGTATAGTTTGCCGTGTGGCGCACAAATGCTGTAACATTCATGAATCCACACCTCGTCTCTCGATTGTCTAGTTCAACCTAATCTTGTCCCAACGGAACATTTCCTCCGACTTGTACACAGGGTGATTAAATAACAACGGTGGGTAAATTATGTGGTGTCAAACTGAATAAACAGACATAGTGAATTTACTGCTCCAATCTACGACAAGTTCACCACCTCTGCTGTTAACCAGTGTTGCGCCACTCTGTCTAAGATGAGCATTTTTTTTGGCAGAAGAAGAGCACGTGCTCTGATGGATGTACTAACACGTGAAGAAGAAATCACGATAACAACTGCGAATTCGACAGTGCCGTGCTCAACCTGCTGGGGGTGTTCTTGGCTGAGGATTGAGTGGTTTTAACTTTCTGTCTTAGAGTCCGATTCTATAGTTTATCTGTTTCTGAGTCTAACCACATCCCTAGTGCTCATGTCAACTACTTCTCCTGGCCAGGCGCGATCCGCCTGGTCAGCGTCCCTGCCTTCTAACGAATTACCGCTAGACTCCTTTTTCCGCAGTGGTATCGACAGCATTCCTGTAGCACTGGTACCTACGAATGGAGGCTTCATCAGACTTTCAAACCCTCAGGTGGTTCAAAAGGAACTTAAGTCAACTTCAAATCATTTCCAGACCATCACAGATGTGCGCCCATTTGGGCGAGGAGGTATCGTGTGTAGGTCGCCGGATCAGACCTGCGTGCAGGATCTTCTCAAATGCACCTCCTTTGCTGCTACCCCGGTGAGTGCTTTTATTCCGCCACACCTTGCATGTACCAAAGGCCTTGTACGAGGAGTCTACTCCAAGCTGAGTCCAGCTGAGACCCTAGACAGGCTCTCTGGAGCAGGCGTAACTTCAATTTACCGGTGTAATCGCCTAGTCGACAACCAGAGGGTACCAACCGAATCTGTTATCGCGACATTTGTGGGCACAAAATGCCCGTCAGAAATAAAATTATGGCCACTGATCTTCCGAGTAGAACCCCTCGCTTCTCGTCCGATTCAGTGCAAGAACTGCTGGAGATTCGGCCACAGTGCGGGAGGATGTAAATCTAACGTTCGTTGTAGCACCTGCGGAGAGAGTCATCCTTCAAGCAATTGTACTGCAACAGTGGAAAAGTGTTGTCTCTGTGGGGGCAGTCACTGCGCCGACAACTCTGACTGTTCCGCTCGTTCCCGGGAGGTTCAAATTCTAGAAGTTATTGACCGCCGCCGCTGTTCTCGAAGGGAAGCCATCGACATAGTTAGAGACAGGGCTTTTGGATACTCTGGTATTGCAGCGCGCTGCACTTCCAGTATGGACTCAACCCTATCGCAGGCTATTGAAACTGCTGTGGAAAAGGCAGTGAGTAAGGCAATGGATAAACTAATATCTAACCTTTCCGACTGCTTAGTGCAAATTCTTTCAAGCCAGATTGGACAAACAGTACAGACTAGTACAGAACCTGCAGTATTACACATTACCAGTGACGCCACACAGCTACGCAATGTAGTGATGGACGAACTTTCTGCATCTGCAGGCAAGGCTAAGCAGCCAGGAACACAGGTGCACTTGGACCGACATTCGCCTCGGCCGAGTACAAGTACTGATGCAGATATGGAACTCGATATACGTTCTAATAAACGTACCAGATCCCCTATTTTCACCGATCTCAAGTCCAAATCTAAACGGAATGAATCAGCTATTTCGCGTGAAGATGCTAACAAGGGCGCGACAGGCGCCTCTGCGGTGCGCTCAACACCATAGGTCAGTTGAGGGTACTACAGTGGAACTGCCGTTCTATATTCTCAGCCTCAACCGACTTACATTACTTTTGCAATAATTTTAATCTTGATATTATAATTCTCCAAGAAACTTGGCTTACACCAGATAAAAATTTCCATCTTGCTGGTTTTCGTTCTTTTCGATTAGATCGCCCATCACGTGGTGGTGGTTTAATGATCCTTGTATCAAGTAAACTATGCCATAGGGCGAAAATTTCTTTCAGAATGTTAGACTTGGATTGTGAATTATTAGCATTAGACTTGTGTATCCCCGGATACCACCGTTTTTCAATCGTAAATTGTTACTTCCTCTCCGGTGTGCAAAGCACGCGTTATCTTGACAGCGTTTTGGTAGCATGTAGAAAGGAAATCGTACTCACAGGAGACTTTAATTCACACCATTTGTCTTGGGGTATAAGGACAGATTCTTGTGGTAGGCGACTGTGGGAATGGACTATTGATCACAACCTTTCCTGTCTGAATAAAGGTCATGTAACATTTGTCCGAGGCCAAACTAGCTCAGTATTGGATTTAACGTTTTGCTCCAAAGCAATCAAGACTTCGTCATGGGCTGTTCTGGATTCGGCAACTAACAGTGACCATCTTCCTGTAGTTTTTGACATTACTTGTCCAACAATAACTTTAGATCAGCGAAAACGCACATACATCAACCATAGCAAATTTCAAGCCTGCCTCCGTTCTGCCATTTCCAAGCTTGGAAATGCCAGTACTAAGGAGATTGCATCTACGATTGGTTCAATGCTGGAGGGATCTAGAAAAAATTCTGAATTTTCTATTCCATCCAATAAACGATCCTCCTCTCGTTGGTGGAACGATGAGTGTACGCGCGATTATAGAAGACGAAAAGCCGCTTGGAAAAAACTTCTTCTTAATCAGAGCCCAACAAACTGGAAAGACTATCAATTCCTTGCTGGCGTATTTAAGCGTACAGTGAAGCGCGCGAAAGAAGAATACGAGAGTAGACATTTTGATTATCTTTCTAAATCAAAAAATAAGCGTGCTTTGTTCGCTTATCTTCGGACAAGAAAAGTACTACCAGAACCTTTAACGTTGCAGTCATGTGTCTTGACGCCAGTAGAAATGAAAACCTCTCTAGAAGACATAGCACAAGGTTTAGAACGCCGCTTCACTGCGAATTTTTCGGCTATTCAGTCCGTTCTGGTAAACTTGTATGAATTTCCAGAAGTTTCTTTAGCTGAATTGAATCAGACAGTATTATGCTTACCAAGGACGGCTCCCGGACCAGATGGGATTACGAACTCTATGTTGAAATGTTTACTCCAGGAATCGCCTAATCTTTTGCTAGAACTAGTGAATTATTCTTTAGGGAATGCATGGATACCTCCAGAATGAAAACTTGCCAAAATTGTATTGTTGCTAAAAAATGAAAATGATGCCTACACGTTGGATAACATAAGGCCGATCGCACTGACATCAAACTTAGTGAAATTGGTTGAGAGAATCATCAATATACGAATTAATGAACTTATTAACATGACGTCTATTCTAAGTCCCTGTCAATTGGGTTCAGGGCTGGTTGTTCAATTTGGGATGCCCACGTTGACTTAGAAAGTAGGCTTCAATTAGCTCGGCTGCATAAACAATATGCTGCTTTAGTTACCTTAGACATCGCTAAAGCATATGATACCGTGGAGCACTGTATTTTGATAGATCGATTAGAATGCCTTGATTTTCCATCATACATAGTAGCGTGGGTTCACAATTTTCTCACAGACAGGAAATTTTATTGTTTTAAAGATGGGTTTTCATCATCTACTCATACCCAAACGAGGGGAGTACCGCAAGGCTCGGTGCTTTCCCCAGTGCTATTTAATTTACTAATGAGCACCATCCCACGTAAACAGGATATAACAACCTATGTTTATGCAGACGATATCGCATTTTTTGCAATGGCAGATAACATTCAGACCTTATATGAACGGCTGCAGACTTACCTTAATATACTGGAGAGCTGGCTCGATGGCAATAGCTTTTTACTTAATCCGAGTAAATGTTCCCTCCTTGTTTTCCCCGCTGCAATACCCTGTGAACATCTCTCTGTCTTACCATCATGAGGATATACCACAGGTGGAATCTGTTAAATACCTTGGAGTAATTTATCACACATCGCTTAACTGGCAATCTCATATGAATATATCGCCGGAAAAGGTGTGCGGGCCATTGGCATATTACGTAGGCTAAGCAACTACCGCACAGGTATGAGAAGAGACACATTATTAATGATATCGCATGTATGTTCGTCCAATTTTGGAATTTGGTTGTGTGCTTTTCTCTGGAGTTCCAGCTTACAAGTTGCGGCCTCTAATTCTTCTGGAAAGAGAAGCTTTGCGCTTATGCCTTGGCCTTCCCGAAACAGTCGCCAACAATGTGTTGTAACTCGAATCGAGGGTCCCTCCGCTTTCTTGTAGAATTCGCCTTCTGACTGTTCAGACATTCTTAAGAATTTATGAATCACCATTACGACATTCAGAAACAGCCTTTATTTCCACCCCGGAATCATTTTTTGCTGCTAGATGGCCGCGATTTCACACGCCACAAATTATATTTGTGCAAAATTTACTGGAGCCTCTAAACTTACGTATATGCGACATCATGCCGAGTCGTTATAATTCAGCCCCTGTGGAAATTCGATTCGACGACATTTTCCTAGTAATGCCAAATTACTTCCCCATAATATTTGGATGGTTTACTACAAGATCACCTGCGCCGTATTACAACGAACGTTATTATTGCTACAGACGCATCGCAATACGACGAAAAGTCCGGGGTTGGTATTTTCAGCCCGATTTTAAATTGGATTTATTCCCTTCGACTACCTGATTTCATACCCGCTTTTGTGGCTGAGTTTCTGGCAGTAGTGCTCGCCTTACGCAAGCTAGATACAGCAATTACATCAGCTGTCATAATAACAGATTCCCTATCTCTCTGTGCAGCACTTTCTGTTGGTGCTGATAATCACGTAACAAGGGCGTTCCGTGTACTAGTACCTGTGCATTTGAGAAAAGTGCGATTAGTTTGGGTGCCTGGACATAAAGGTTTGTTTCTGAATGAAATAGCCGATTCCTTAGCTAAGTCGTCAATCAGCGAACCAATTCTACCGCTCTGTCCATCATCCGCTTATGTGACCGCTGCTCGATTCCGCAGACGTACGCTTATGCAAGTCTTTAAAGGTTCAGCACTAACAAACTCTACAGAATATCGCCATTTATTATATCCCTGGCGAAGAGACTTTTGCCGCACTCGAAAACAAGAAGTAGCTATCACAAGGCTGCGTTGCCGGGTGCCAAATCTAAATTTCTATAAACACAGGTCTGCTCAGGCACCTTCGCCACTGTGCGCATTCTGTGATGAACTGGAAACAATAGATCATTTCTTTTTGACCTGCAGGCGGTTTAACACATTAAGAAAAACCCTATTAGAAATACCTTTGCGTGGCATTGGTATGGACTTATCTCTGCCTGTCATTTTGTCTTTTGGAGCTTCCATTTCTGGTTTCTCTAATGGCACAGTATGCGCGTCCGTCCGGGACTATATTGATGAAACTAATAGGTTGACTAATTAACCAGTTTCATTATCTTAACATGTCCACATAATTATATACGTATAAAATCAGATTATTGGTCTATTCTAAGAATAAATTTGTTTATGTAAATATTTGTATGCATTACATTAAGCACCACACTTGCCTATAGGCTATCGGTAATCTTTCTGCTATACCTCCATCATTCTAAATCTGAACAGTAAATTTTAAGGCCACTCAATTCTTGGCCAATCCCCCACAGTGGGTATGCGCCACTAACAATAGGTGAACAACAACAACAACAAATCACGATAAAGACACGCGTTACACGAGGAAGCAGACGCAGAAGAAGAAGACTGCGTCCGTGCCAGCACCTGTGTTCCGTTCCCGCATCGTCACAAGGAGCGTTCTAGTCCTGAAGAGGCTCAGCCATTGCTTTAAAAAGGTGATTATCTTTGGCCTTACTGACAATGATGTCCTGGGCATTGGGGGCTGAACAATGGTCATTTTTTGCTGAATCAGAGACACCGTATTTTCCACCCTGCAAGTCTCTCGAAGCAGTCACTTTTTATGCTATGTTGATACCATAAGGCAGTCTAAATAGGCGAGGAAATATGATCTGTAAAGTTTAGAATTTCACAAGTTATGAAATATCACTCGAAATCTTGTTTAACTTTGATCCCCCTTATGAACCATGCTACAGGACAGTACTTCCCGGTCAGTATTTTTAAACGCACGACTACGCTGACACATGCTGTACTCTCCGCTTGGTAGTGGTACCATGGACAAGTAAACTCAACCGAGTAAACCCAACCGAGGTAACGGTCAGGCTTTCCGTGCTTACGTTGTCCGCTTTCACGATTCAAAACAGGGTACAAATGGTAGTAAGCTCACACATTTGAATTCTTCCCAGGAAATGCACTGTTCGCCGCAACTGCAAATGCCGTTATCGAAATCTTACTCTACACAGCAAATTCGCGTGGCTTTAGATACGGTGCTGGTAGTAATCTTTCACAATATATCCACGTGGCATTCGGGAACCACTACCGGTAAACACATGTTTCTCGCTTGCTCATAACTAGCTTAGGAAAAGAGAGCGCGCACCTACGATGTTCAGCGGACAAAGGATAGTCTTGTTGAGTCCTACAATTTTGTTGTTCACTTGTGCTACGGGCCGTAACGCTTCTGCATTACGTAAATGAAAGCCTATGCCCCCCTCTTCGTCGTAATTCGACAATTGTGAATCGGACTTTTTTTAAATGTCGTTAAACATTACTTTAAGAGGTTTTAGTTCTGGAAAAGTCCTACCAAAACGCCAAAGGGCAGCACAGCTAATGAAGAAGGTGGATTGTGTGACTGATATTCGGCAATAATAACTGGCAGATATGGCCTTGCATGTAAATTATAATTTATTGATTCCCAAGAAGTGTGTGTGTGTGTCGTATGTATATGTATGTGTTAAGTGCGTGTGTGTTTTAGTGTGTGCGCATGTGTGGGTATGTGTGGCCCTGGGTACGCGCGTGCGTGTGTGAGTGTAGAAAAAAACGAATGTCACTCGTGAACGTTCTGTTCAACCTCCTTTCAATGATTTAGAATGTCGCACTTACTATTGTACTAATGTCTGAGTTACAGTCTTTTGCTATAAAACTGCACTCACCATAAATTGACACGCTTACGCCAGTAAGTCTTTATTCGATCAAACTTGCCAGGATCACGAGAAGTAGGTAAAAAGGGGAATAAGCTAATCTTGAGCAATTACGCTCAATTTAACGTATTTTCTTTGTACCAACAACATAAATATACTGTTCACCATTAAATTGGCAATTCACGTAGGCGAAAGAGCGAATTTTTATCACAATGAAGTGGAATAAGACAGCATCATTGTTATTGCGCGATCCTTGAGAGAGATTTTTAAATCTCTCTCTCTTCCCGTATACACGGCGCTTGAGGATCACAATGAACTGCTCACTCATGAAAAAAATCTACATCACAAACATCGCTTTTTCCGATCCTTACACCCTACGAAACGTTTTGCTATCGAAGAACCACGCTCTTTTATTGTGGACGCAGTTCCTGACCACCGGGAATCGAGGACGAGTGAACGCATCCTACGCTATAGCTTCGTGAATTATCACCACTGTGTGTTTTCGAATGTGTGCGTCTTAGAATACTGCATGAAGTTACACATTTAATATAACAATCCAGTCCCTACTGCGGGGAGCAGATGATGACCTCTTTTAGATGCGGAGCATCTAATACCCGAGGCTTGTAGTGCGGCGCCGTCCGCAAGCTTCCTCCTCCTTCTTCCACCATCTGTGCATCGCTTCCTCCTCTACACACCGCGCGCGCTTCACTCCTCCACCATCTGTGCAACCTTCCTCCTCTACACACCGCGTGCGCTTCTCCTCTTCACGAACATTCGCTAGCTGTAAAATGTAGCGCGCATGCGCCGTCACGCTTCGAGAACATCGGCAGCTGATGCGCGCGCATGCGCCGTCGCGCTTCGAGCACATCGGCAGCTGACGCGCGCGCATGCGCCGTTGCGCTTCTCCTTCTTCTCGAACATTCGACAGCTGACGCGCGCATGCACCATCACCCACCATCTGTGCCGCGCGCGCTTCTCCCCTTCGAGAACATTCTACAATTCTCCTGATTCTCCAGTGGACGCGCATGCGCCGTCGCGCTTCGAGAACATTCAACAGCTGACAGTGCATGCGCCGTCGCGCTGTATATATACTCAAGGTCGGCGCTCGCTCCCTCAGTTGCCGCTCGTCGGTTGGTTTGTAGGGCGCGTCGACGTCCAAGGTCGCGGTGAAATGAATTCCAACGAATCCACAAACACAATGATCGACGTCCCTTCGACCAGCGCCGCCCTTTCGCATACGTGTGTACGTGTTCACTCATTTAACACCCCCTCCTACAACCACGTTAACCAATTTAGCCATCGACCCAAGTAAGTCGCGATTTAACACCCCATTTCACAACCACGTTAACCAATTTAGCCATCGACCCAAGTAAGTCGCACTTTAACACCCAGTTAACCAATTATATGCTCCGCATCCTCCTCAGTGTTCCCCCGAGGGAAGCTGCGGGCAATTTTTTTTGACAGCGCTCATAAGAAAGGAAAACCTCGTGGCACTCTTTTATAACATGAGCAGGAAAACAGCATGAACTGAAAGAAAATGACAGGCCACTCCTTCAAGAAAGAACACAAAGTCAAGCATGTGCACTGAAACTTTTCACATGGTGTTACCACGACAGATCAACCAAAAGCGAATTTCTATAGCCTTTTCCTTTCTATTCATGTTGTTTTTCAGCTCATACATAATACTGTTTTTTTAACAAGCCGCTTAGCCCACCACCATATTGCACCTTGAGGCCTCGTTGTTTCTGTCACGCGGTTGAAAACAGATACATTGCCTGAGACGCTCACTACTGCTGATATTGACACTTTAGCGAGAGTTCACTAAACTGGTGGCGCTACGTCGGCGTTTAGGCTTCACAGCGTTTGACCATCCTTTAAGTGAAAGGAAATGCAGCGCTAGCAACGCAAACTAAAAATAAGACACGAGATGGCAAAGCAGATGGCATAGTTAGCGGTGGTATGTCATCTCGTGTGTTACTTTGCGCCTGCATTTCAAATCGTTTCTGATGTACAACCGCAAGACCCAATGGACCTTTTTCCTAATTCGCAAGTGCGCTTCCTCTGAACTGCTTTTCTTTTCAATGAGTAATGGTGGTGCCTGTCGTGCTTCATGCGGAGGCGTGGTCCTAGGTCCTAGTCATGGGCATGCGTAGCGCTCGTAGTCAGAGAGGTGGAGGTCCATTGCTGCGCCCACCACCCTATTTATTAGGTAAATATTGGGGGACAATTTTACGATCTCCCTCTTGTGTGGCTAGCAGAGTGCCCCGCTTCCGAGTCAATGTAAGGAGCAGATCTTGCGCCCCCTCTTAGGTGACTAGAGGGCGCCGCCATCCCTTCGGCCCTCTTCGTGCGCACGCCTGAGTCCTAGTTGAACGTGCTCGGTCTTGTCTATTATGAGTGCTTAATTTTGAGAGGCGACAAACATTTTCCCCATTATTGCGTACGCAGACCCGCTTAAACAAGCTATTTGGACAAAATGACAAGCCACCAATATTCGCTCAAGCCACATAGCAGGAAAGCAAACGTTACAATTTTGAAAAGGGTCTATTTTAGGCACAATTCGGAATGTCCTAATATTTTTAGCACATCGCTTACACGCTCTTACCCGCAAGCAACTAAACCAAGTCTTACGCTATTTAGAACCTAGTCCAATGATGTCTCCACAAAGCGGCAGATTGTGTAAAATGAAGGCAGCAGATTACAGTTTTTGCAATGCTTACGCACTGTAGCTTCGATGCGGCCGTCCACCATGGTACCCTCGGAGGAAGGCCGTCAGGACCCTCGAAACGACGACGTAAGCTTGTCGTTGCCTGTTCGCGAGATTGGCCAGGCGTCGTTCATGCTTTCACCAACGCCGGATCCTTGTCCGTCCGAGGCGGGTGCACCCTTCTCGATTGACGCCTGCGTTGGCACTGCCCTTATCGGCCGTGCAAGTGTGCCACACACGGCTATTGGGAGCGCCAGTCGTGATGAACGAACGATGAACGCTCAGCTGATTTCGACGGCGCTTCAGGTGTTCGTGCCCTTTATCCTGGCTGGCTTCGGCTCCACTTTGGCTGGCATCCTGCTCGACGTGGTCAAGGTAAAATGGCTGGAGTGTAACAGCGAACTACTGAGTCATTCAAAATAAAAGCTTCATAAACAATTTTGATAAACGTTGTGAAATATAAAATGCATTGTTGTAACAAGGGAGACACTCACAAATGAAGAAAAAAACAGACAGAAACAAGTAGGTGCAATCTCTCAATTGTGAATATTTTGTGAGGCAGCAATCGGAGCCGCTCCATGAAAAAAAAAGGAAGAAAATGAGAGTACAAATAAAAGTAGAATATGTGAGAAAACATGGCTGATCTCTCTAACTGGGAATCAGTATATCAGGAAAGAGAAACGTGTCATAACAGAAGGAGTTTACAGTTTATTTTGTTTTGTTCGTGCACAAAGGAGAACGAATATATGCTACAGAAACAAATTATACCCTCACGCAAAGAACGGCAAGCAGTTCGAAACTTGCAGCGGGCAGCTCAAGGAGAAAGCACGCACGAAAGTAGCATACACAGAACGCGCGCAGAGTAACAAATATCAGGGATCGAATTCGTACTTATTCGTGTGTGAGCAGCTTTGGATAAACTCAAATGGAGTAGCTAGCGAAGCAACCTTCGTGCTCTCCTTATTTACTGTAACTTAAAAGCAATCTTGCCGTGGAAGTGCAAGAGGTACATAGCGCCTTAATCGCGAGAATAGTGAGCGTGCATGAACGACCTCGTTTTGTGAAGACGCGCGCGCATCTTCAGACACAGGACGACGACCTTTACCGCGTGCCCAATGCACATCTTTGGGGCCATTTTGTTACAGATGTGAACGCGCTGAACGGCCTATAATGTATATGAAAAGCTGGACAACGTACACTCCATGGCCTAGTGGTTTTGTGCCGCCCGCTGTGCATTGGGAGGTTGTATGTTCGAAACCCGGGGAGAAGTTTGCCATTGGTTAGGATGTATTTTGCACGATATCAGTGATGGAAATAGGTCAGCGGAGTTGTGGTGCACCTCGGCAAAAACACATTTGTGGTAAAACCGATAAATCTAGAGATCCTATTGTGGGCGTGGGTAGGGTTGCCCATTTAGTGTGAGAGTGGATTTTCATCGCACTCGCCCCCTCCCTCTTCGTTGGCAAAATCCAAACGACAACGTGCTTTACAATGAGTTAAGAAATTGGGAATTATGCGGAGACTTCCTTCACCCAAGGGCTAGCCTGAGTGTAAGACGGGAAGTAGACAGTTCCTGAAATGCAACTTCAGGTGTCTTCAGCTGCCAATAGTTTAAAATACCTTTGTATTCAGAATTGAACAAACATATGAGGCAGACTCTACAAACACCCTTTTAAGGGAATAATAGAATGCCGCGTCCCTGTGTCTCTCCTGTACGCACTCTTATGATGCTATATGTGCAACTATTGACTTGAGGCACTACATCATTTTTAGATTCGTTCCAAATTTGTTGCAGTTTCATCATAACATTCGAGCAGAACTCAACTTCCAGATGGCTGGCGGTGAAACCCGATGTGTTGCTTATATATCACACATTGCCAGCGCATTAGCATTTTCCACAGAAGAAACTTGCTAAAAAATAAGGCCTTATGACATGCTTGACGTGGCTTCACTGCAGGATTAGCGCAATGGAGCGTACCAAAACTTTACTCCATAAAAATGAGAGCAACCCGTATTTATGACACTAGACACTCCATTGAGTTCATGTGCATGCACTGGTCCTGCGCCTGTCGCTTTTAACAATTCCTTCAAGTGTTTCGGCAAAAAAAAGTTACGTGTAAGATATTTCCTATCACAGTCCTAATCACATACCCTGAATTGATTATTCGCATAATGTCAAGCTTCGAAACCTTTAAATTGATGAATTGTTCCCCATCGCGCCCTTTAAAACTGTACTGCACGACCTGCGGTAATAATGTGGAATATAAACTGTTGTATTGCGTAGCTCCAGTATCCTTCATTCGCAGTAATTGTATTGCCTCGTATTTCAAAGTGAATGGTTCTAGTTGCAACTTATGAGTTTAGTAAGGAAATCGCAGCGAACTTTTTGCCTCCTTAAGCACGACCAAACAGATTGTGGTTATTGTTTTTGACGGCCACGTATTTAATATATACAAAGTGGCTGACCAAAAGCAACCACCTTCTAGAAATAGGCGGACTTATTGGGTTCAGTAGCTATCCAATTACAACCATCAGTAGGTCTTTGTAAATGGAGTTCCGTCAAATTGAACTGATAAAAACTATTCGCATTGTTTTAAAAGTTTTAATTAAAGCTTTGTTTTGATGTATGGTACAACCGAAATCTGTTTTTTTATGTAAAAAGTCACTACATATGCTATCCTTATGTGTCCTGGTCGAATGGTTGGTAAAACAGATTTTACCCATACTGAAAATAAAAATTATATAGTTTTTGCTTATACACGCAATGCAGCATGAGGTGGTCGCTCAAGTTCTAGTACGACACGTGGATATGGGTCTTACTGATCACAACCGAAAATTTCTATAAATTTCCGAGCTGGACTAAATCATAGCAATATCGTTTGATTGCTCGCGGGAAAGCTTAAGAGACACTTGTTTAGTTTAGCTCCTCTGTAATGGGATGCAAAGAATTGAGAGAAAAAAACGTTCGGACTTTTATTGATGTTGGGGGCCACCGCATTCTGTTTTGCGACTACACCTTGTTCGAGCCTGCTCTACATGTTCTCATTTCAACAATGCAGGAGTGGCCGGTGTATGTGATAGTGCACCACATATTCGTGGTCATTCCACCCTTGCTGGGTCTCAGCGGCAACCTGGAGCAGACCCTGGTTGCGAGGCTTAGCACACAGGTGCGTATTCAGTGTGTCACATAATACAGAACTAATGCATGTCCTCGCTTGTCTATTCCACTTGCACTATTCGAATGTACGTTTTCATGCGTGCCTGTCAGACTGTAGGTTTCAGTTGCTCTGTAGAGTATCATGTTTAAATTTTAATCACACCCTCACCTAAATTACAAAACTTATTGATTTTCGATGGCGTCTTCCTTAGCATAAGCTCCTTTTGATGTTTTGCATCTCATAAAACAACGAACCCATTGTTCCTTGTTTAGGCACACCTTTAAGACGCCTAACTGAAGTATCTCATTCACCCTAATACTCGCAGTTTCATGGATTTTAAGCCTTGTCCATAAGCGTGTTCCCCGCTCCACTACTGTTATCCCGCACAATTTTCAGAAGATGTGAAGAGGAATCGTCTATAAGATGGTATCCTGAAGCTAGTTAAGTACAGTTTCTAGACAAAATGCAGTCATTATTTGAAATAGTGTGGCCTAAAAGAGAAGCAAAGTTCACTAATTCAGGTGTGCTTGTTAAGGTGATAAAAATGCAAAGCCCTTCAGCGCTTTGTAAATAGGCCCAAAATAAAGGTGACGCTTTGAAAGTCATTCAAATTTGATGCTACTATCGCCACATATCATAAATTTAGTCACTTTTTATTGCAGAAACAATGCAATAGACACAGATTTGTCTACACAACTTGGAATGCATACTGGAACTTATGTTTGTAAAGTTAAAGGGACACTAAAGTAACCTAACAATTTCCGCCAGAAAGAAAGCTCAATGCATAACAGCATCTAAAACGACAATTTTGTCAACGACAGTGCGCCACTTACCGTGAAATTAGGGTAGATTCACAAGAACACAAGCGCCGCAGTCAGACATTCTTAAAATGATCCCGATTACATCAGATGAACCACGTACAGTTATTCTCTAGTAATTTGTTTAACTGCACTAAATAAAAAACATTCCGTGCATCAAAATACGCAATAAATTGCTGCTTTTTTTCTGTTTGAATAATGGAAAAAAGAATCGGAAGACGTAACTATGGGGCATGGCGTGAGTGGTTCAAAAATGCAATTTCCGTGTAGTAAAACTGGACAGGCGTGAGTGGTTCAAAAATGCAATTTCCGTGTAGTAAAACTGGACAGATGGTGCCACATAGTGGGGCACAGTTGAACCAAAAAACGTCTACAAATTGGAGCCAATGGCGAAAGTTGATCTATGACCGTATTTTCTGCTGTGACTCCCACTGCTTTCGATCTGCTGCTAGAAAGCCAGACAACGTTGTGCATTGCAACGGTGACGTGAGTTGGTCTGACCTGTTCGCTTTTTGAGGCAAGTAATTTGAAGTGCGCTAACCTGTTGCGGACCACTAAAACGTGATTTTATTTCAAAATAGGCCTTTCCTTGTCACAAAAGTAACACACGAGGTTTATGAACCAATATTTATACAGTCAACATCGACCTAATAGTTGCCTTTAGTATCTCTTTAGAAATCATTCAAGTCATGACCCGCTAGGTTAAAGCGTTGTGCCAAAGCAAACTTCCAATCACTATGGAAGAAAATACGCTGTCGTCTCTTAGTTATGAACTTCTTCAAGGGGGTTCTTGAATTCATGCAATATGACATAGTACATACCCAACAAAAACTGATGACAGTGGAGCCCTTATATCTATTTCTGACGTACAATTTACACATGCGGCCTCCGTCGGATTGAGAATGAATTAAGCATAATCATAATATATTCCATAATTCAGTGATGCATCTCCATCTCTCCCCCTCCAACTCCACGCCCGCGCATTTTTTTTTCCGTTTTGAGGGAATGCCTGTTTCTCTTTTAAGAACCCAATTCGAAATTGCGGCCTCCTTATCGCCACCATGCCCGCTTTCAAAGTTGCCCTCTACTACATTTTGCTTGTTTTGAAGGAGAGGGTATGAAGCACGCATACGGAAACACTGAAGAAAGTAGTGCAGAATTGAAGACAAGAAGTCGAAATGACGGCTATAGCGCATACTGAATGCAGAAATTTTCCTTAACTATGCTTAATACTACATAGCATAGCCAGAAGGTGGGAAGGGAAGTTAGGGCGAGGAGGAGTCTTGTGAGGATGACAGAGAAAATGAGGAGGCGACAGGGTGAAACATGACGTAGTCTTATAAGGTTCCCTTTAACAAAGAGCTAGAGCTTGCGCCCAGGCATATGAGGAATAAATGTGTAGCTTTGCTGCAGAAAGAGTCATCCGGACGCAAAAGTAAGTCGTCCTGGCAGCGCGGTCTTGCTACACGTCAGCGAATTCCAGTCCGAGCACATCTTGATAACGCTGCCCCAACATACTTACAATGTTCTCGTGGAGGAGCCACACTTTTTCATGTGATAACGTTACAAAGCTTGTTTCGCAGATATGCTGGCGTCTGTATCGGGGCCGGTATTGTTCGTCGGGAGCAAAAAATTATGATCTTGTCCATGATTGACACAAGAGTCAAATGAAATGAATTAACAATAAACATGCCCGGGACCGAGTAGGATCGAATTCCAGCCCTTTTCTTTTCAAGCAAGTATTTAGCCACACAGTTACGTCGATGCTTGGAAATGCAGCTAAAATTACTTCCTCTACGTAGAAATGCAGTTAAAACAACTTTCACGCTTTACAAACACAAGAGCGTTGTATACAAGCTTCACAATATAACGTGCCATAGCGCTGTAAAAATCGCGTGGTACAGGAGTACATTGCCACTGGGTGTGATAACACGCGATAATCATAATGACGTCGTGGTTTGAAGCCGGCCACAGATAACAAAAATCACGGACGTTAAGTGTGTATCCCCTTGCTACCATGTAGTGGGTGCATAGAAAGCTAAAAACAGATACCTAGTTCACATAAATGTTTCTGGTTGAAAGTGTGCTACCCTCTACAGAGAGTACAGTTATATGCAAAAACTTCATTGACACAAGCTGCTTTCAGCTTTATCGCTTACTTTGAAGTAATCCACGATTTGAACTTTTTGGGTTACATGACACATAAGACATTTTCACCGAGGTTTTTGAAATACGCACAGTGAGGACAGGACATGGCTCTTGCGTTACACTTTGAACCCATTATAACCCAACGTACTTTTCAAAGTACACTTCAATTTTCGGGAATAGAAAATGCTTAATATAATGATCTGAACTTGTTCACTGAACATTAAAATGCTGAACGTCCCAGCAAGGTTATTCTAAATGGTATATGCACTCGGTTCTGCCCTTTATTGTTTTATAAGTAATTAAACTTCATAAAAGTATAACGAATCTTAGAACAAACAAAATTTTTCCTACTTTAAGAAAACTAGAACCCGTCAAACGCACGTAGTCACTGCTGCTTTACAGAAATTAAATTCAGAGTTTTCCCATTTATATATTTCAGAAACGAATTGCTTGTGCTTCAGCAAGAATAAAATACTCTTTCCAAAGCGCGAGATGCACATAGAGTGCATAGGTTTGCTTTGAGGTATAATAAAATTTGGGTGTACTTTGTATTCCACATTAGGACTTCGTGGGAACACACATGGCCTGTTGTGCATTGCCTCAGAGACTAAACTATAGCTTTTTTAGGGGTGCTTTTATGAGGCTCACGAGACTGCACCGGTTGTCGTGCGTTGATGGTGCCTTGGCGCCCCCTTCAGGGCCACCCACGGTAGTATTCTGTCGTAAACGCATTTGTGTGGCATTGAAGGTGGCGGTAAGTCAAGCTCAAGACAAAGAGCGTTTAAGAATACGGGCATAGGACTAAAGATGTACTGAGATGGCTTCAAGGGGCTCTGCGGCGCTTTTACTACATTCTTATTTAGCACTGAAACGCGTGTAGCCGTGATTACTGAAACATATGCAACAAGATTGATGAAAATTGGTGCACAGAAAGTGAAACTATGAGTCCTCAAAGTTCAATACTTTAGCAGACGACAACGAGAAACGTTCTCTTTCACAAGTTACTCGCCTGATGACGTCAAAGATCACTTCCAATCACAGCACGCGTCTCATTAGGACATTCTAAAAATGTCATTTCTTGGTGGCTTTCACACAATACCTATTGATCGCTTTTTTTGAGGGCGTGATGGCGTGCTTACTACAAACCGCATGCGTCGAGTAGCTCATGCTCCCATGGTCACACTATGTAAGATAGTAAGATACACACATGCGCTTTGGGCAAGGCCAGTTCTCAGTTTGCATGCAAGGTGCGTTCCATACAGCAACGCGGGCGTTCACCGCCTGTTGCATTTTCGGCTCGCTAAAATCTCGGTTCAAGTTTCCACTTTTAGTTGCCGGTGTACCATAGCATCGTTCGCAGGCTAAGTGTTGTGTTCTTTGTTCTGAAAACACATAGTTTCGAAAGAGGAATGACTTCTTTCTGAGAAAGTACAAAAAAGATTTTTGCTGTTTTTGCATTCACTCGCAGGCCTAGTTACCACCATATGAATATGGCGTGCTATTTCTCGCATCAAGCTAATGAAAATAGTACGGTGTTTGTCGTCACGCCACATGACATGAAGTCACTTCTCATAATAAAAATAGCCGCTGTGTGTCGTGGTAGCCTGAAAAAAGTTAGTTTATCCCATGCAATTAATTACAACTGCGTCGATTTTGACGTTGTCGTGTGTGCAACGATATTGGTGGGTTCCACAGCACCAGAAAAACTAATGATAAATACATGTTCAAATAGTGTCACAGGCCCGCTTTGAGGCTCTTTTATAGTAGAGTATATCCTATACTTGAAATAGTTCAACCTTGTTTTCGAATGCAATATACTACAAGGCATATTTTATTTATCTCGCAGGCAAACTTGGGCAACTTGAACCGGGTTCGCGAACAACTACCCATGCTATTTGCAAACATCGCCCTCTTGCAGGTAACGTACCTATTTTTGCTCATTTAATAACTGCTACAATCTTCGAAGGCTTTTGATAGTGAACTGCAAGGTAAATATATTTCACATAAATAACTAAGTGGTCATGATTGAGATTACTATATAGGATGAATAAATATATAAACAAACCAACCCAATAAATAGTTTTACCATTTCGTTCTGCAATGCAATGTTCATTGCTTTCACTGAAAACCACTACTTTTGCTAGATTTAGTTTTGTGTAAGTAGGTAATCCGTGTAGCATTTCTATCCATCATTCCATACTGTGGTTATAAAATTCCTGCCTGTGCGATATCTTGAAAAAGGCCTGCATGATGATAACTTCTTGGGATGACTTGTCTGGTGTACGAAACAAATGAGTAATTATCTGAGGTCTGTTATGCCAGCACTGACACTAATGTAACTCACGTGTATCAAAACTATAAACGCTAAAAACATGCGCTCGACTATAGAATCAAAAAAAGTATTTGTTGTTACGTATTCAAGTAGGAACACACAGGGGACATGGATGGGGTAGTTTCGTTGGAAGTACTACAGGTTGATGAATGTGGAAGCTGCTCTTGTAGATGCAGAGCTCTCACCATTTTATGGAAACAGAAAACAAGTGTGGCAGTGGCACAGGTTGTAGGGGCAAACTTCTCCGTTGTAATCATCAAAATGCAACTCTGTTTAGAAAGATTTATTTGGCAGCATGTACAGAACGCTAAGGCTTCATACCATTCCAGTAACAGGGCACATACACTTCGGCAAATCTATATTTCACGACTAACATCACTACGTTACAGTGAAGCCATTTGCTCTAATATACATGATTATGTTGGCATAGATGTACACAAGAATTCAATGTGATATGACGATACAAGGGTATAACGATACAATAGATCCAAATGAAACACAATTTGTAACAAATGAAATCATATAAAAAAGCTCAACGGGTGCTGCTTAGCACCAAGTCGGTCGAAAAATGAGTTGTATTCTTTTGTGTTCAACCTTGACGAAAGGGCACGACCAATGCCGCAGAAACTCTTGCTCCCGAGAAAGAAAAGCTCCTCGGAGAGGAAAGCGAGGATCTCTCGTCTCATTCTCCCCAGTATCGGCCACAAGGCACGCCGGAGGCAATTGGCATCTACAGCCTCACATCGGTTTCTCCAAAGGCAACTCTAGGCACGCTAACACTGATTTGCTCACTTGATTCGTCACAATCTGCGGACGCACTTGTTTCAACTATATGCAGAAACACTATTTATACTACAGTTTGTCTTGTCGCGTTGTTCTATCTGGATAATTTATAAGCAATAAAAATAAATATAACAGTATAATAAATATGCAGTATACAGGTTGAAGTCGCATTCCTTTATATTTTATGCGGGTCTCAGTAAAATAATGCAGCAATAATTTTCTACAAAAAGATCAACAAAGAGTTTGATTCGGGAGCACGATAGAATTGACAAGTATTCACACAGGCCACACTCGAGTAGAATCATCACTTTGGGAGATATAAGCAAAAAAATTTATTTTTCGAAGTCGCAAGAACTTGTAAAACGTAGGTTGACGGGTATAAGTTCATAGGTTGATTGTGGTTTGGCAATTCATAAAGGCTTCAGTGTGCCGTTGAGACAAAAAAGGCTAAATTATCATCTATGGTAAATGTTCGCTGTAGTTGTCTTGAATAAATTCTATAACAGAGTTCACGTTACTTGAATTTAAACATGGAAAGTAACATCAGTAGAAAAGTTTACATTTTTCTTATAGATTCACAAAGAGCCACAACTCTACAAATAGGAGTTTTCCAAATGTAATGATGAAGTTTTTCCCGTTTTGTGGTACTTTCTAGTACCAATAGCGCAAAGTTTGCATTGCTTGAAACAGTAGAGTTACATATTTTGGGGTGGTGGTGGTGAAAACATTCAATAACCATCAAATGGTTACAGAGAGGTGATTGGGTTGGGGCCTTATTGGCCTCCTACCCTCACAGCACTAGGTGGAACCCCTATTCCGGGGCTCCATTGGCAAGCAACGCCGCCCGCGCCCGTTGAACCAGAGCCTCTTGGGCCTTCAGGTCTTGACAGCCGAGCAGGGCCGCCTCCCAGTCCTCTCTCGTGGGATTGGGGTTGGGGGGGATAGATGGATTAGACTGGCACGCCCAAACGATGTGAAAGGTGTCAGCCACCTCACCACAGAACTGGCACGTGCCATCAAAGGATGAATTGAAATGTTTTAGCACCGCCGGGCACAGTACAGTATTGGTAAACAGTTTTAAAAGGAGGCGCTCGTCAGCGTGATGCAGTCCCTTACAAGGGTCTGGATAGCGCCGGTGCTCCTCCTTGTAGTAATTGGTAATATCTTTGAATGAAAGGGCCGAATTGTCTGATTGCGAGTAGGCTTCCAAAGACAGGGAGATAGCCCGGGAAGAGAGTGCGCGGGCGGCCTGATCGGCCTGTTCGTTACCCCTGAGTCCTTGGTGACCGGGTGCCCAAACCAGATTTCGCGGAGTTGGATTAACGTATCGGCAGCTAGGTTCCAGTATGCGCTGAGCAAGCGGTGAAGCCCACCCTAGCTGATAGTTCCGACAGGCCCCTCGTGAGTCGGTGATGATATGTTTAGAAGAGGGATAGGTGAGAGCCAGAGCGATGGCAATCTCCTCCGCGTGTGTTGCGCTGTAGGCTTTGAAAGTGAGCCCGTTTACGGTGTTTGCGTTGTGTATGACTGCGGCAGTATACCACCCCCCATGGTGCGGGCCGGCAACGTCCACGTAGCACACGTGTCCTCTTGACCAAAGTGTCGCTGCAACGCTTCCGCGCGCGCCTGGCGGCGACCACTGTGGTTTTCTTTGGACATGTTGCGGGGAAGGGGTCGGACCCGGAGGGCGCGTCTCCAAGGTTCTGGCACTCTCACCCTTTCCTCAATATAGTAATCGTGTTTGATGTGTATTCGGTCCAAGAGGCGGCGACCGGAATGGGTCTGTGCAAGGCGCGTGTATTGGTTAACGAGGTGGGCTTCTCGAAGTTCCCGGTAGGTATTCACCACGCCTAGGGCCAGAAGTCTCTGGTTGGACGTGGTGATAGGGAGGTCGAGAGCCCGCTTGATAACTTTACGGTGGATGACCTCGAGTTGATCATCCTCGTGTTTGCGTAGGTGCAAGTAGGGAGTCGAGTAGAGTATTCTACTCGTTACGAAAGCATGGGCAAGCCGCATTGCATCCCTGCTTCGTAATCCGCCCCGCTTGTTGGAGACCCGGCGGACCATACGGCCCACCTGGTCTCCCACCGTGCGAAGTTTGGCTATTGTGGTGTCGGCCTTGCGTTGGTGGTGTATGAAGAGGCCAAGGACACGGATCTCCTTGGCCTCACGGATCGGTCCCGAGGGAAGACTGATATGGAGCTGAGTTGTGTCCTGAGGGGAGGGACGTACGTGCACAAATTCTGACTTAGCCGGGGCACACTGGAGTCCGCAGTAGGTTGCGTAGTCGTCGACTACAGTCGCTGCTGCTTGCAGGCATGACTCCATGTGACCCAGGTTACCTTGCGTGGCCCAGATCGTGATATCATCCGCGTAAAGAGCGTGATGTATCCCTGGTAAAGAAGCCAATTTGGGGGGAAGATGAAGCATGGCTATATTAAATAGGAGGGGAGAGAGGACCGCGCCTTGAGGAGTTCCCCTTGAGCCGATGACGTAAGGCCCATGTTCCTCATCTTGTATGCGTATGTAGGCTTGACGGTCTGTAAGAAACTGTCTAACATAATTGAATGTTTTATAACCACAGTTGGTCTGACTGAGGTGGTCAAGTATTACCTCATGCTTCACGTTTCGAATGCCCCTTTAAGATCCAAGGCCAGGACTACCTTGTCATTGTGGGGGCATTCAACAGGATCTAATATGTCATGGTGGAGCTGTAGAAGTATATCCTGGGCTGACTTCTGAGGGCGGAATCCAAACATGGTGTCCGCAAAATTGTGCTGTGTTTCTAAAAACTCGGAGAGTCTGTCGCGCACCATCGTTTCCATCAGCTTGCCGACACAAGACGTGAGGGAGATGGGGCGAAGGTTCTCCACGTCAATAGGTTTGCCTGCCTTCAGGATGAAGGTCACGAGAGCTGATTTCCATTCAAGAGGGAGAGGAGTTTCTCCGTCCCAAATGCTATTGATGTATTTGAGGAGCGTGGCGTTGGCTGCGTCGGGAAGATTGGCCAACAGTTTGACCGTAACCTGGTCACGCCCTGGTGCAGTGCCACGCTTCATCTTGCGTAAGGCCGCCTGGAGGTCGTGGAGCTGGAACGGGGTGTCCAACTGCGTGTTCTTTTTGCCTGCGTAGGAGTATGCGGCCGTCCGGGGGTCCTTGGTGGTGCACAGGTATCGGTCCCTGAGCGTGTTTGCCAGCTGTGTTGTCGTTCCTGTAAAGTTGTGCATGACCTTATGTAAGTGACGTTGAGTTTCCGTGCGTGTTTGTGTTGGATCGATGAGAGCGCGAAACAGGCGCCACGTGTTGCGACCAGACATCTGGCGTGCAGCCGTGTTGCACCTGTCCACCCAGTTAGTGTCGGCTAGCTGAGCAGCATATTCCGCAGCTTGCTCCGTGAGTTCTAGGATGCGTTTCTTGAGGCGTCTGTTATGTTTCTGTTTTTTCCATCGTTTGGTGAGGCTGCGGCGGGCCTGCCAAAGATGGAGGAGGTGGTTGTCCACGTCCGTTTGAGTTTCCGTGAGCTGTATCAGCTGTTCGTGTTGTTTCAGTGTAGATGTCAGTGATTTAGACCAGGTGTCGTATCCCGACTGGAGAGGGTCTACAATAGGTAGAGTGGTGCGGAAAGTTGTCCAGTCTGGGATACGAGCTTGTGTAAGTGGGCGTTTCAAGGGACGCATGTACACGGTTGTGTTTAATACACAATGATCACTACCGAGAGTGTCCTGTGTGTTCAGCCAGTCGGCATGGCGTATGTTGCGTGTAATTGTGAGGTCCGGGCAAGTATCTCGTTGAACAGAGTTGCCTACACGTGTTGGGCTGGCGGGATCAGTGTGGAGGGTGAGTCCAAGTGTAGAAAGAAGTTCCGCAAGCTTCCTTCCACGCGTGTCCTCTCGTGGGTAACCCCATAACCTGCTTGGGGCATTGAAGTCGCCGACGATCAGGAGAGGGTCCCGTCCTGCCACCTGCATAGCTTGTGTGAAAGTTGCGCTGAACGTGACGTTCTTAAGCTTTGGGGGACAGTAAATGTTTAAAATATGAACAGGTGGGTCAGATCGCCTTATAGGCAGCACCGACACCATTGTGTATGGGAAAGGCGGTGTTGTGGGGAGTGTGACTTCCTGGGCGGTATATTGCTTGTGAACAAGTATACATGTCTCCGGGTTGTGTTGAAATGTAGTGTAATTTGTGAGTTTGACGTCCGTGCCGGGTTCCTGAAGGGCAACCACGGCAACGACGAACTCGAAGGTCTCAAGATAGAGGCGGAAATGAGCCCGCTTCTTGTGGTTCTTGAGACCTCTGCAGTTCCACTGTGTTAGTAACAACGGCTGAGTTGCTCTGGCTCGCGACCTAGGGTTGGAGGCCATGTTCGGAGATAGAGGGTGGGGTTGTGTTGTTAAGATTACTCAGTTCACTAGCACCCTGTGCTGACGTACTGGAGTCTTCAGAAAAGTCCGACTCATCTGGAGTCACTCTGTTAAATTTTGAGGGGCGATTAACGTCCGTAATTGGCCCTACGCGCTTGAGGACGCGTGGATTGTCTTGTATCCACTTTTGGATAATGTGAGTTACTGTTTGTGTCACCTGTGCGATGACAGTCTCCATATGACGCGCGATGGTGTCGTGGATAATTTTGGGGAGGTCGGCCAATTGTGTTTCTATTGAATTCACCTGGGTCTCCAGGGCCGCGACGCGACTCTCTACAGTAGTAGGAATCTCCCTGTCTGTTATATTTTCCTCTTCGTCGTTCAACGAGGGCTTAGTAGTGAGATTGGTTCTGAGCGAGTCAAGTTCGCTGGCTAGTTTTTCATTCTGAGATCGCAAAAGGGCGAGCTCATGCCTGAGTTTTTGTGTCTCGGTAGTGCTTGTGGCAGAGGAAGGTGGAGAGGAGAGAGAGGAGGGAGAGGAGGCGACCTCCACCCAACTGCCTACCTTGGGTTGGTTGCGTGCAGTGCTGCCAGATGGAGCGCCGAAAGCTGGAGATTCCGCCGCGCCAGGTGGTAGCGTTGCCGTTGCTGCTTTGCCAGGAATTGGCGCTTTGCCAGTTGACCGGCGCTTTGGTTTTGTTGGGGTCCCCGATGTCCTGGACCCTGGTTGCTGAAGCCTGATGAATTTTTCAGTGCATTCGCGGGAGCTGGTGAGGTGCGGACCCCCGCAAACTATGCACGTTGGGTTGCATTCATGGGGGGCCATCCCCTCAGGACCAGCGCCCACGTTTTGGCCACAAAGGCTGCATCTTTCGGTGACCGGGTTGGGACAGATATCCGCCCGGTGCCCCAGTGCACCACAGCGGTAGCACGCTGGCACTGTCTTCTTGTACTCCCTGACGGGAGTCAGTTCTGCGTTATAGTGGACGAAACGCGGAACGTTCCTTCCCGCGAAAGTCAACACAGCTACGTTGGAGTTCCCCAGCTTGCGCGCATAGACTAGTTCACCGCCACGCCACTGCACACTATGTTTCAGAGACGCACTGGTTTCGAGGTTGTGCACAGAAATCACGCCGCGACACACATCACCGGTGAGCTTGAGGTGACCGCGAAGCGGCAGCGGTCCTTTACTGGTGTTGATTTGAAAGTCCGACAGCAGTTTCTGAACCACCTCGTTATTCTGCGTGCCACAGATGATGATGTTTTGCTCCCAATTGGGAGAAATGGTGATTTCATTCATGTGCTGCCTTCCGATGAGTTGGGAAATGGCAGCGCCGAGCTCACCTTGTTGAAACGCTGCCTTGAGGGCTACTGTGATGCGTGGCTTGAGCACGATCACGTAGTCGCCAGGATTCATCCTGACCGTTGGTTTCGGCGTCCACTTGGAGACTGGTGAAGTCTTTTGTGGAGCTTTAGGAGACGGAGCGCGAGCGTCTCCAGTGGCTGAATTGTTGAGAGGAGCTTTCAGTGCAGACGCTCCTTCCGCGTTTCTTCGGCGGCGACGCCGACCCTCGACGAGTTGAAAAATGTCGGCTTGCTCCGCCGAAATGGTGGATGGGCCGTCGTCTGATGGATTT
The DNA here is from genome assembly GCA_013436015.1 of Rhipicephalus annulatus. Classification (NCBI taxonomy): domain Eukaryota; kingdom Metazoa; phylum Arthropoda; class Arachnida; order Ixodida; family Ixodidae; genus Rhipicephalus; species Rhipicephalus annulatus. The sequence goes on from WOVY01013634.1 coordinate 126,582, forward strand.
GTCGGGATATACGACCACGACAGAGTCGTAGGGTCGTAGCCACGTTGTTCAGGCAGCGCCATGTTGAGGAGTTGACCGAGCGGCGTCTCCGCATCCAGCAGCGGCGGAGCCGCCGCCGTGAGGCTTAGCTCGTTCGCTACGTTGTGATGCAAAGTTGCTCGAAGTGGCCGAAAATTGGGCGTACCTGGGTAAGATCGGTGTCTCCAGAATCTTGCTGACTTGGCAGATGCAGTCGCACAAGTTTTAGAGCAGCCACATTGAAAAGAGCACGGTTCCAGCCGAAAATCGACGGAGCCGATGAGCGTCGCGTCCGATCACTTCGCGAAGCGCCCGCGTCTCCCTACATATTTTAGGTGCGAAGCTTTTGGGGTTGTGGGTCTATCCTTCCTCTCTAATAGTCTGTTGTAGTAGCCTCTCTTAGTCAGTTTTAAAAGTTGCTCACTAGATGGCGTTGTATATATGTGTCATAAGAGATCTCACTAGGTGGCATTAGCAGATTTTGTACAGTTAATCAATAAAGAGGAAATATTGTGCATTCATAAAAAGAAATTCACACTAGATATACGGATTACGTAATGATGAGTGGGGCAAAGTACCCGTCCATCTGTTTGTCCATCTAATGCGTGCCCTAGTGTGATAGCAGTGAACGGATGGACAGAAAGACACACAGACAGACGAACGGACGGATGGATGCACCGATCGACCGATCGACCGACCGTCCGACCGACCGACCGACCGACCGACCGACCGTCCGTCCGACCGACCGACCGACCGACCGACCGACCGACCGACCGACCGACCGACCGACCGACCGACCGACCGACCGACCGACCGACCGACAGACAGACAGACAGACAGACAGACAGACAGACAGACAGACTCACAGACAGACGCTTTGCCCCACTCATCATCAGTTACTGCGTGAATTTCCTCTAAATGTTCAGGAAGTGTCTCCGCTTCTGTCTGTATAATAGGCCAACTAAGCCTTTTATAATAAGACTACACGCTGTTGGTATGCAAGTAATTTAATTGCCGTGAAAATGAGATAGGAAAACTACTTCTAGGTGTACCACCATACTAGAATGCGTAACAATTGTCTTGCCGTGGTTCTTAAAAAAAATCAGAGCACATCCACACAATGAATGATGATGAGTAGGGCGAAACGTTCGTCAGTTCAATCGCGCTCTTATCCATCCATTTGTTCTTGCTTCCGTCCGTCCGTGCGACCGTCCACGCGTCCTACCTTGCAACCATCCATGCGTACGTCCGTCCATTCATGCCTCTGTCCGCGTGTCCGTCTCTGCATCTGTCCGTCCTGTCCGTGCGTCTGTACATGCGTTCTTCCGAGCGTCCATCCGCCCATATGAGCGTCCGTGCGTGCGTCCGTCTGTGCATCCGTGTGTCCGTCTGTGAATCTGTATCTCTCCATCCGTTCGTCGGTTCATCCATCAAGTGAACGCTTCAAGTACCGCCATCTCGCATCTTTTCATCATATATTCATTATATAAAAGCACCACCATCCAGCGGACATTCCAAAGACTAAACGAGAGGTGGCTACCTACTACTCTTACATACATCACGGACGCGCGACCCACGGAATAAGAAGCTTCGCTCCTAAGACATCGCTGATCCCTCCGCGATAAAAGTCAGTAAAACACGAAAGTAATATGCATCCTTAGAGAACTAGTTTAGAGATAATAGTACATTGAGGTAAGAGGGCTTGCACAACGTCTATTGGTTAACATGGATGTTTCCACGTTGTCGCTTAGTCATACATCTCAGTCCCCACGACTGGCACCCATAATTAAGGAATAAAGAAACCCTTGTGGCAACAGATGCTTGTGGTAGTTCAAGTAAATAAGGGGGAGAGCACAACTATAAAATAAAATGTGACAGGCGGTAAAGTGTGACTGATTGGACTAGAAACTCGCGCTAAGGTCACCTATAAACACCAATTACAGACCAATGCCTGGCCCGGCGACAGAGAAACGCAACGCGCGTCGCCTGTTACTTTCAGTATGCGGCGATTGTTCGCGGGGTGAGCGTTCGTGGGGAACGCGGACTTACAGCCAGATGAAGTCAGTGGGCGTGTCAGATCTCTTTGAAATAGCTGGATGCTATGAACGACGCCGACGAGTGGCTGGATGAATGGTTGTATCCGGCTGTACCCATTAGATCAGGCGGTGGCTCAAGCCACCTAGCCATAAAGTTAAGTACTACCACTGCGTGTTTAAGGATTGAGTTTCACTCGCGCCTCGATTGTAGCCACCAATCACTAAGCCTCCTCCTGGTTATTTCCACCCGTTTAAAGACTATTTTGCCTTCACTGTCGCTAAACCCCAATGCTTTTAAAAAACCGGTGCTAGTATCTTCGGCTATACGGCGAAGTCTTTTACAAAACATTATCAAATGTTCAGCCGTTTCCTCCTGCTCTCCACACGCAATACATACCGTGTCTGTGCCTTCAAATAGAATCGGTACGTCTTTGTGCGCAATTGTCCTGTTCTAGCCTCGCAGAGCAGAAAAATACCTCGAGAATTATCGTACATCTTTTCTCTTGCAATTTCCTTCTTAAAAGTTCGGTAGGTCTCCAGTGATGATTTCGTAAGCATTCCCATCTTTCACATGTCCCTTCTCTGTTTCATTCCCCTTCTTTTTAACCGTTGCATTCTGCTGTTGTCTAAAAACTTGCTTGACAATTTTGAGTTCATTTCTTTCATTTAGTATCGACTTTCTTTATGTACAAGTAACTGAAATCTTTCCTAATCCAACGCTCCTCTCCAATTTTTCTCAATCGCTCCTCAAATTGTACCTTTGCTGCTAGCTTCCCAGCATTCAAACAATGTCCATCTCATGTCTGCGTGTACCCGCTGATTTGGGGTATTCCCGTATGCTTCCAAAGCAAGTCTACCAATGCCACTTTTTTATTTTCTAATCTTGCTTGAACTTCTGGTTTCATGCACAAGACCGCATTGCCGAACGTCAAACCCGAGACCATGACACCTTTCTAAATTCCTCTCGCAACGTCATACCCATTGTAGTTCCCCAGTGCCCTATTTTTTCATTACAGCTGCGTTCCTCCTGTTCTTAGCTATTGCGTATCTTTCGTGCTCTCTTAGGTACCTAGCCCCATTATTTATGCATACGCCCAAGTATTCGTAATTATGCACTATTTCTTGCGTGACTTCTTGTATCTTATGATCACTGCCTTTTTTATCAATAAAAATGATGGCAAAACTTTTCCTGCAGAACTTCCAATTTAACCTATCTCCCTCATTATCCGAAATGTCTATCAATCTCTGCAGATATCCCTTCTTGTCGGTTATTATTACTATATCATCTGCATACATCAATGCTGGTAATGACTGTTCAATGTGTTTCCCTTGCTTGGCAAAAAAGAGGCTGTATCCGAGTCGACTCTCCTCTAACTTGGCTTCTAGTTTCTGGAGATACAGCATAAATAACAAAGGTGACAAGGGATATCCTAGTTCAAGCCCGCGTCGTATCTGAATAGGTTCACATACCTGTTCTTCCCATTTGATAACTACTTTGATACTTTTAAATGTCCTTTAGAAGATTAAGTAATCCATCTTCCACATCTAGTGTGTCCAGTATTCTCCACAAGTCTTCTTGAATCACACTATCGTAAGCTCTCTTGATATCTAGAAATGTCAGCCACAGGGGCATATGTTCTTTTTTTCTATTTTATTACAATGCATCAATGAAAACAATTTGTCCTCCAACCGTCTTCGTTTACAAAACCCATTTTGTTGTTCTTCAGCACCTCGTCGTTGTCTACCCATGGCTGTAAACTTTTCTTTACTATCTGCATCACCAGCCTGTAAACTACTGTTTTCACTGTTATGAGACGGTAGTAGTATGTATCGGCTTTAGCCCCCTTTACTTTATAGATCATGCTCATCCTGCTTAGCTTCCACCCATCGGGGGATGCACCATCCATTATTGCTTTGCTCGCTGCCTCTCTTGATGTTTGCTTAGAGTTTGGTCCTAGTTTCTTTATTATCCATGATTCGAATGCCGTCAGGGCCTGTTTATGTGCTGTTAGGAACTCTTTTTTTCTGCCCTTTACCACTCTCGTTGTCCCAGGGGAGCCACTCAGCTAATTGGTCCATCATCATCTGGTACGGTGCATGCAGCGCTGTCTTAGTGCTTAAATTTTTCTGTCACCATTGTTATCATAAATTTCATTGCCTCATCCCCTTCTAGTCTGACCCCTTTAACTGTGGTTATAAACCTCTGTTTTATGCTTGTCTTATTACTCAGAGAATTGAAATGGTTCTAAAAGTTTGCAGCTGCCTTTCTAACCTTCCTGTTTACTTCCGCCATTCATTGGGCCCCCATCTTATTTTTTCACTAATCAAATTAGGTGCTTCCTTCTGGAGCTCAAAAAGTTATCCCACTTTATTTTCACATCATTTTCCGGTTCACCCCTCTGGTTAACATACCTGTGTTCCCTGGAAGCTTCCTGACGTCTTACTATGGATCCCTTACCTTCATCATTCCGCCAGCTCTTGGTCTTGTGTCTGCTTTTCCCGGCTTATTTGACTCGTACCTTAGCAAGCTCTAACTCCAACTATCGAGTTATATTTGTGTACGTCCACCTTGCTTTAATATCCTCGGTGAATATATTCTCAATCTCTTTAGCTTCTATTTCTATTTGCATTTCTGAATAAATATTACCGTGTGGTTGCTCGTAATGCCGCCTTTCCAATTTATTTTTTCCCCAGAACTCAGCTTGATAGGTTTGTGATCACTGCCTAAGCTTCTGGACCCGAATTCGTCTATGTTCATCACTCTTAGCCGATCATCCATCCTATGTGACCTTATTGCGTAATCTATCGTCGACTTCAGCTTTCCCACCTCCCATTTTATCTGCCCTTTGCATTGCTTGATGCTGTTTCAAATGATTAAATCATGCCTTTCACACACAACTATTAGCATTCTGCCTGTTGGATTAGTATATCCATCTATATCTTATATGTGCACATTCATATCTCATCATATAAATACCTCAAACTCTTCTCTGAGTCCGTCAAAGTCATTTTTTCCGCACTGCACCATTTATTGACTTTCCTCTCTGCCTTTTGCTCCTGTCCACAAGTATACAAAACCGAGGAGCGTCACTTGCTCTGCCACTTTTCCTTTTAGCCATAAATGTTCCTTGCATGCCTGCTTGACCCTTTGCCAGTCTGTACTTTTATGAATGAATGTTCCAATACCTACCCCCTTTTAGCGGCCATCTGGTCTATTAGGATATTCCCGCGTGTAGTCTGGATGGTTAGGAGGTTGTCCCATGCCCCTAAGATGTGTTTCTGCAAAGCCATATGCCATCGGCCTCTCATTCCTTAGCTGTTCTTCTACCTTGTCCCACTCCAGCCTATTCCTGCCATTCTGCATGTTAATACACCCTACGTGCGAATTGGTTCGGTCCTCGTGGCTACGTCGACTTCTGCCCCGGACTCTACGTGTCTTAAATATTGATGCCTATTTGGAATCGTTTGTTTCTATACAACCTGTCAAAGAACTCCCCTGGTTGTTTTCCTCGATACTAGCTATCCTGCAACACTAAGGTCCAGCATGCCCCCCAAAAAAACTACTGCGCGTCCTGCAAGTCACTAAGCCGCCTCTTGGCCTAGCCTCCTATCGAAGTGAGTTCTGTCTCGTTGAAAACCACCCCATCTATGCACCTCTCTGGTTATTTCCACAACCTCAAAGCCTTTCTTTCGACTCATCCGTCATATCTCTTGGTTTGCGTTGACAACCACTCTTTGCAGGTTGCCGTCACGCACCAGTACCTCCGGTATCGTGCATATTACTACCTGTATCTGAGGAGAAATGGTGCACATATCACCGACTCCTTTTGCCAGTGTGGTTGCTAGTCCTGCCATTTAAGACATCACTTAAACCACCCGAATTTATAACGAGGTTTCGCCTATCAGCTGTAGTTTTAGTTTTGTGCTCGCTTGCCTCGTGACTGCTTCCAGCTGGCGTCCTGGGAACGTTCCGACTGCGACCTTTTTGTCACCTCTTGCCCTCTCTTTGCTTCTGCGCATCGATTTCAATTCTAGTGCCCGGTGATTATCACGTGCTGTGACTTTTCAGCTGGAGCATCCTGCACCAGGGGGGGGGGTTTTTGCACATGTGACGCCAACTGCTGTGTCCCCTCCCAGCCCCACAACTACTTCGCTGAAGCTAGCTTTTTTGTGGCCATTGAACCGGCAGAAGCTGTTTTTTTCCAAACTTGCTTGCTTTTTCTTCTCCGCCGTTCTTGTGTCCGGTGCCCTACCATTCTCTGTTGGCCGCTGCTTTGGTCACCTTCGCTAGTGCCTCCTCGGTGGATTTGAGCCTTTCTCTGAGCCTTCGTTTTCTCTTGCTCTGTCGCCAACGCGATCTCCAGCTCGGTGATTCTCATCAGCAGTTTACTCTGGACAAACGTCATTTTCTCCGTTTTTTCCCTCGATCTCACATTGCCTACACTTGGCGGCAGCCTCCACTTCATTCGCGTCTGCACTTGGGTCTGTTTTCAAACCCACCTCCCATCGTGAACATTTTACAAGCTTTTTAACCATGTCTTTTTGACACCAATTGTCCTTAATAATTGTCCCGATCGATAATTACAAAACACGGCATACGACAAACGAAAAAAAGGAAGTCTAAGCTCTACTACACAAATTTGCGTGTTTGGTGTACCTGCACCTCTCCCACAAGGTGGCAAGAGGAAAAACAAAAACGCAGACACAAACAAGTAAATACCTGGAGACTGACCCCGAAAACGCCGTGCAATGTAATAAGTGTTACAAAGGTTTTAACTGCTGCATGTAGTTACAAAAGCAGGCTCGCAGCATGCAAAACCACTTATCGGCGCAGTCAATCGGTAGCGCCCAAAAACACGCCCATTCACCGTGCCAGTCCAAACTGAATGGGGTAAGGGTAAGGGCGCCACCTGGTGGTGTGTTAAGGCGTTGACAAAATCGCATTTCTGCGGAACACACCGAATGATATGAATGTTTAGAAACGACGCGGTGAAGAAACCAATGGCAGATGCGATGGCCATATTGCCTTGCTGCTCTATACTAAGAACATGAAAGGACAGTGGTACATATAGGTGACGTATTTTTAAAAGCGTACAAAACATGTGACTATGGCACAGGGAATAGTGTGCTCAGAATATGTTGTCCTAAACCTAGGCGTGATGGTTTCAATTGTCATTAAAAGCATATTATTTTCGTTTTCTGATTGTGCATATTTTTCTCGACGTCTTTCTGTGACGTAAATACGTCACTGAAATCTTAGTCGACCCCGGCATAAAACTCTTTTGTGTTAAAAAACAACTCTCAATGTAAACGCTAACGTGAAAGTAAAAGCATGGCGACAACCTCTTATTGTCAAAAATTGCTGCTGCTGTAAATCTAATCCAGTACAGCTCGAAATCGATGAGTGGACAGAGTAGAAATTGGGAAATAAGTGTACTAGTGGATCATGCGTATCATTATAAAAGTTGAGTATGTCGAGATTAGTCCGGCAAGATCACACATGAAACATTTTCTTTGGCGAATTTAGACACATGAGAAGCAGCAACTAGGAACTGAAGTAAAAGATTAAGCTCACATGAACCCAGCGCTTTCGTCTTTGTTTCCGCAAGCACGCTTGATGCGAGCGTAGTGTCGCTTGCGCGCTTATCACGAGGCCTCAACCACATAAAGAAATTGCATAAACAGTGGTCTCAGACAATGTTGTCAAGTTTTCACTCGCGATAACTATTCTACTATGTAACCTATTCTTTGAGTTTCCTCCATTCATAACTGTATCACCCTGAGATTCAAGCCATATCAAACATAGTGCGTGAAAATATTTAAATCATAACTACAGTAACTAGTATTTTGTTCGTTCAGTGCTGTTTGTGCTAGAAAGTGAGGTCATTACTAATCACCTGTTTACGTGCAGAGGTTGAATCACTCATTCATTATTCAACTCATTCAGACTCTCAATAGTCTGTTCTGGCCATGAGCTTGAGTCCAAGGTAATCCTGTTGAGAAAAAAATTTGTGAGTCCAGGTTTTAGTGAGCCCTGAATGAGAAAGCTTTTTTTAATGTGAAACATTTCTTATCAAAGTACATTGACATTGAGCGTATCTATCTATCTATCTATCTATCTATCTATCTATCTATCTATCTATCTATCTATTTATCTATCTATCTATCTATCTTTCTTTCTATCTATCTATCTATCTATCTATTATACAATATTCGACTTTTAGCTCTCCAAGCCGTTTAAATGATGGTATCAATATCAAAACTGGTATGCGATATCATGATTATATGACGAGCATATATAACTAATCATAACATGAAAACCTTGATAGCTATTTCAAGAATGTCATGATTTAGATTACATGCTTTTGCTGCTCTAGCGGTGGTTTCGTTCACATGACACATTGCAAAACGGGTATGGTATCACATAACTGCATGACGAAGATCCTTACCTGCAAATCGTGACGTGCATATCATGAAAGTCATGGCTAAACTCCACGCTCGTGTTGCACTCGCACTCGTTTCGCTTACTTCACATATACCAAATTTAGTATCACGCCACGTGAGCAGACTACGAAGGTGAATGAAACGCCCAGACATGATAATCATGACATGCGTGTCATATAAAACATGAATACATGCCATGCTCATAGCGCACTCAGGGCCGTTAAGCTAGATCTACATATACAAATTTGGCATCAAGTGTTGTGAATAGAAAGCGAAGATAATTGAGACGTGTAAATATAGCAATGATGGATGGAAGTCGGGTACTGCATAATTTACGTCCGTCTGATAACGTTGGTTTGGTTTTAAAGTGAGGTATTGACCTTCCTTGTTAGTGCTTCGCATGTCATCGGTTCCCACTGTACTTGGGATCTGCTATTTTTTAATGAGTCTGAATGAGCTACGTTTGTTTTGTCGATCTATGTTGACGTGCAGTGCCAGTCGACAGTGGCGACCTTCCTGACATGTTCACTCGCCGTCCTGAAAGGTCTGGCGATTGACGGTCTCTGGGACCCTTCCCACATCGCCGTCCTCTACGCTGGAGCGCTGGCCGCTGTCAACACCGCCAGTCTCTTTCTCAGTTGCGTATTTGTTTTACATAGCCTCAATAACCGAAGAACTGCATATGAGAGCAGCGGACAAAAACAAGTAATGCGATTGTGAAGCATTTAAAAATAATCTTGAAAAGTTTAGAAATGCACACATAAATATTGAGTTGACAAAACTAGAAATAGGCACGGTGTGTTACATAAAATAAACAAATTTGAAAAGCGAGTTAATTCGTAGGCATCAAGAAATCAGGAATATTGTTGTGATGACACATGTGAAAATGCACATACATATTGCGGTGCTCTATTTCGGTGCCCACAGAATTGTATACCGCAGGCGTTTAAAACCAATAAACTAGAAGGCACGATAGGAAGTGAATTATAAAGACTGAAAACTGTATTAGAACTCATTTCGACAATCATCTTTTAATACACTAGGTTGATATTTTGAACATTTTATACAGAGGCATATGAATTGGCTGGCTTATATATCGGGAGCTTTCTCGCTGTACGAATGGTCACGCTTCCTCAAGCGGATAGGGTAAAGTGTCAATCATCCATGTTCTGTCATTTGTGCGTGAATATTTTGAAATATCTATGTGCACATAATTAGTGGATTCCATTCATATCGCATTACTTCACGTATATATGCAGGGCGTCTTGAAAAATGTGTCTAATTTGATTTAGAGATCAGAAAAATGCGCTATTTGCTCAATGTCTACACAGTCTTCTCTGTAGCCAAAGGCATTTTAGAAGGGTTGACTACATAATTTAGGAATAGTACTTAGGAAACTTACATTAATCACCTTTTTAATTAGCGGAGTCAAGTAGTTAAGGGAACTGGATGAATTGAAGTCCATGATGTGAAGAACACAATGCTGCTTTGAGACTCTGGAAAAAGGGTCTCTTGTAATAACTATGCAGGTTACACGCCCACACAATGGTGCCGGTAGATGGTTGATATAACGGCCCCTCATTTTGGTTTCACTTTTTTGCGTTTGGTTTTGGCTTCACCGCAGAATTGGGGATAATTCTATTTATTTGCAGTTATATTACAGATCGTTTTTGTAAAATCTCAATGCGGGCATCGGCTTTTTGCATAAAGGGCTTAAATACTGCCTTTTGACATAACTGTCTGACTGTTTTTGCCCAATTACTGTTTCAAATAATATTTTCAACTCTCTTAAGATGCCTGCCGCTACAGAAAAACCAATTGTGAAGACAGCGAGCAAATTGCGCCTTTTCATGAAATTTTAGGAGTATAACTTAACTAATAAACTTAACACGTGCATTTGAAAGTGTGAGCTCAGCTTCGTATCACTGAACAAATGAAAGCAAAAACGTTGAAGACCTGTAGGGAAAGTTATTTTTTTGAGAACTATTTCTTCGCAAGGCTGTAAGGCGAAGTCAAAGGCACGTCATAAAGATCCCCTTCACTGCTTTTAGTACCCTTATTGGAGCACAGTAACTTGCGCAAGGACATGTCAACAAATGCTCTCCTTAACCACAATGTTAGCAAATAAACATTTACGAACATTCATCTACATGCTGCCCCACGAAATATACCAAGCTGACGTTCTGTACTCTGAAAGAGCGCTTTTTCAATTCCTGCATTTCTGTTCACGCAGGCTTCGTGATGTCCACGGTCGTGGTGCTGTCCACCAAGTGCGAGAAAAACCCGGACAACATCGCGCCGGCCATCGCGGCTTCGTTCGGCGACCTGACCACGCTTTTCCTGCTCTCCGGCTACTCGTCTTTAATGCTGTACCATCCGTGTGCGTCTTTGCCACGACCTATTTGAATGCGGAGCATTTCTTAGCAAACTTCGGTGACTTTGAGCGTATCTATCTATCTATCTATCTATCTATCTATCTATCTATCTATCTATCTATCTATCTATCTATCTATCTATCTATCTATCTATCTATCTATCTATCTATCTGTCTGTCTGTCTGTCTGTCTGTCTGTCTGTCTGTCTATCTATCTATCTCTCTATCTATCTATCTATCTATCTATCTATCTATCTATCTATCTATCTATCTATCTATCTATCTAGCCAGCATCCTACGACATTTAGCTCTCCTGGCCGTTTTGACTATCGATACCAAACTTGGTATTGCATAACATGACTATATGAAGGACATATCTGAATAGCCATAACATGAAAATCATATCATGTGTGTTATGAATATCATGATTTACATTTCATGGTCCTGCAGCTCTTGCGGTGGTTTCGTTCACATGGCTTCTTGCAAAACTGGTATGGCATGACATGATTGCATGGCAAACACAAGGCACAGGCCCTAACAAGAAAACGTATGTCTGTCATGTAACAACATGACTATATACCAGGCTCAGGATGCCCTCGCGGCCTTTTTGCAAGCGTTCCATACACCAAATTTGCTATTACGGTACGTGAATGAATGACGAAGGTATAGTGACTGGTGCAAACATCATAATCATAAGATGCGCGTCATGTAAAAACATGACTACATGCCAGAGTGAAGGCGCCAATATATTTCGACGTGAAGCGCTCTGCGTGCTCTCTGGCGTTCATTTCGTCGCGTCACGCCGGCGTTGCCACGCCAGGCACTGGTGCTGCCATATACTCGCAGGCACGCGCCGCGTTGTATCGCTTTGACGCATGTACGTTTCAGCGTGTTCGGCATCCCTCCGTCACAAAAATAGGGAGACGCAGTGTTGTCTGGGTAACGCATCGGCACGAATGGTGCCACATTTTACACCGGTTGCCGTCGGGCCGCACTGACGGACGCTGATCGCGCCGGTCGCGCCTGGCGTCAGACTATAGAGTGCTCGTGTTTTTCCAACGTAGCGTCGCTGTATTCATCGGGTTCGCGTCAATGCTACATTAGAGTATATTGGGCCCTTCATGATGCGCTCGCGGTCGTTTTTCTAGCTCTACATATACCAAATTTGGTGTTACGTGACGTTAATGAATGACAAAATATATGACTAGTCTAAACATAATAATCCTGAACCGCGTGTCATGTAAGAGCCTGACAACATACCACGCTCATATCGTGCTCGCCACCATTTCGCTAGCTCCACATATACTAAATTTGTTATCCTGTGACGTCAATAGATGACGAACGTAAATGACACATCCAAACATGACAGTCATGACACGGAAGTCATAGAAGGCGTCATTTGCCTTCAACTCGTCACGTTGGGCTGATTTCACAGTGACATATTAACCTTTCTCATTCATGCTTCGCATTTCATCAATTCCCACTGTACGTGGGATTGGCCAACTTTTATCAGCATTGTAACGACCAGGTCTTGCAAAAGTAATGTAAAGCCTGTTGATATGCGTTCTTGTGCAAGTTACACTACGCTTGTTCACTGCGCACACGCTTACGTGCTTGCCGCCGTGCTTCAGGTGTTCGGTTAAGTTACGGGCCCACTTGCTATAAGAATAGTTGATATCGATTGATCACAATGTTTACTATACTGACACCATTGGTGCTGATGGTGCAAGTTGTGGTATTATACGCGTAGGCTTCAGGCACAAGTGCGACCGCTCTATGCTAAGCTTTGCGTTCGTTCAGAACACGAGCTGTGGGTGGATTGGGCCACTTGACGTTGATAGTATATAATTAAAAGTGCCAGAGCTAGTGGACAAGAAAGTGTTGCAAACAAAGACCAGCAGTTATTCACTAAAAGCTGTGTGCATCAGTTGCGCATAACTTCAAAAGTCTTGCTGTATCAATATAACTGATTCATCTACGTACAATACAGCTTTCTTTCATCTCTTTTTTTTTCACTCCCGGATGTTCATGCAAGGTCGCACCACAAGGCAGCACTGACTGTCCCACTTCCCACGCTTCTGCATACAATATGCGCTTGATGGATCATATCGCAGATCTGGCGCCGCTGGTGATCGCGTTGTGCCTGCTCCTGCTGCCAATGTGGATAGTTCTGGCCCGACGCAACACCGTCTCCCGGGAGGTGCTGCGCGTCGGGTGGCTGCCAATTATTATCGCACTCACGGTCTCTAGGTAAGTGAGCAGAGAACGCACCCATTGCTCATTAGGAAAGCGAGTGTTACACTCGAAGCTTTTGCGTTAATTCAGGTGAAATTTCTCCCCGTAATCTAGGTCTAAATCGGCTTTCCTTGCTGTTACTCTTGCTGTTCTGTCTACTAACGCCAATTGTATAGCATTGGCAGCAGGCCCTACTGCGGGGTTCTAGTTGCTGAGGAAATCAGCTGCTGACTGGCAGGTCGTGGGATCGATTGCCTGGCTGCGGTGGCTGCATTGTCGGTGGAGGCGAAAATGCTGAAGGCCCATGTGCTGATACTTCTATGCACGTAAAAGAACCCCAGGTGGTCGATATTTTTTGAGTCCTCCCCTGCAGAGTCTCTAATAATCATATGGTGGTTTCGGGGCTCTGGATACCACATATCATTCAAGCATTTGCAGCAGTCTCTAGCTTATTCTGTACAAATCCATTTTATGGGATCATTCTTTTTTGTTTTGTTCTCTATTTCTTTTTAGGATATTATATGTAGCAATTTAATGTGTCTTCTACCTGCAATGATGTGGAATTCGATAAAAAGAAGTTAATAATAGATAAATAAACCCTCAAATAACTGAATCAAAACGGGTAAACAATAAAACCACAATAAACGAAAGTAAATAAAATTAAAAGCAGTCCTCATTTCAGATATTCAACATTTGCCTTGTCACCTAAAATACTGTCTAGTAAACAAGGAATAATTGAATAGTATTTGGTAATGGCAATGTGAAGTATTCGAGGAGGCTCCAAGTTTAATTACCCGACAATTTTAAAGCTCTTCGTACGAAAGCTCCTAAATACAAGTTGCTAGCAACTTTTATTGCCAATGCGTTTTTGCAGCTTCGGTGGTTACATCCTGGATTACGCAGTCTTCGCTTATCCGCCAATCGCCCTGCACCTGTCTGCAGTAAATGGTGAGTCAGGCTATTCAAACACTGGATCCGCCACATTCTACGCGATGTCTTTAAACAACTACTTTCGCAGCCGTGTACGAGGCTGCACCATAGGTTCAGGCTTGAATCGAAACTCTCTCTCAGTGATAACTTGAGAGCAAAGTAATTAAATAAACAAATAAATAGCGAATATGTAGTGCCTCTTGTATTTTACAATATGCCAGCCAGATGTGCTAGGTGTAGCCCATTCGTTGCCATCTCCAGCTCTTGCCCATCGCCAAGCTTCGGCCTGTTCTATGCGGTTATGGGGGAGATAGCCCATCATGTAGCGCCTCACGACAGCAAATCATACGAAATAGGGAGTTTTAGTGCTGGGTACGCAAGCTCTTGGGGCGTTGCGGGCTTGGGGACGCGCGGCGTTGCGTACCCAACCCATACCCAACTGAATGCCTTATAGAGGCGCGCACGCAAACGCAAGCAGCACGAAGGTCACACGCGCTCGCAGCGCCATAGCGTTGTGTCGCGTAAGTAATTTTTAATTATTTTTATGATTTAAAATGTTAAATGAAACATACTTAGTGGAACAGGACACTTTTTGTATCGTGCACAGTATCCTGGTAGACGCAAAAAAGTTAAAAATGCAAGGTTACTGTAACGACAGTGTCGACATCTTGTGACACTTGTGCAACCACAGTCATGAACATGTTAGCTTACGCGTAATATTTTTGAGGTGAAAAAGAATAAAAAGGTTACTCATTTGTAATATTGTCGCTGCGCAGTTTTTGCGCCAGATGTACAATGCACAATGTTTATGCAATAACAATGTTAGTGATTGTCTGTTTCACTATGGCCCTGATAGATGGACGTCACCTATTCAGCTGGTGGGGTCTGGCATATTTTTAGTTTTTATGTTCCAGGCCAGTTCTATCTTTGGTAAGCTGGCTAAAACCGTGTAATCGCTATAAGTGCTCGCACTTTGGCTTACTTTAACTCGACGGCTAGAGTATCCGCAGCGCGGATACTGGTGAGTTCTTGCGAAGGCGGCCGATCCATGCCGTCCGACATTTCGCGCCTTTGTGTCATGCTATTTGTATAGCGGCTAGCCACTATAATATTTGTGCTTGAAACTTAGAAGTCAAAGTGGTGGCTCTGGCCAGCCTCGGCTTTGCTCGCCGTGAGGGTAACATGATGCACCAGCATGTGCGCCGGGGCAGCTTATCTCTGCTAGGAGGCCAGGGGTGGCAGCGTTGTTTATGGCCGCGCGGACGCATGGCCCCATCGCCCCAGCGGTCTTGCGACGCATCTGTTTGGGGTTTCGCGCATGCGCAATACCGCCGGCCCGACGTCATGGGTACGCAAGCCGCTTGGGTACCCCACTATAAAACTCCCTAGTATGGTTTAGTGCTGGGTACCCAAGCGGCTTGCGTACCCAGGACGGTTGGGGCGGCGGTATTGCGCATGCGCGAACCCCCAAACAGATGCGTCGCAAGATCGGTGGGGCACTGTGTCCGCGCTGCCATAAAAAACGCTACCACCAATGGCCTCCCAGCGGAGATAACCTGCCCTGGCGCATCATGTCACCCGTGATGTAACTCACCTTCAGGGCGAGCCAAGCCGAGGCTGACCAGAGCCACTAGCTTGACACAATTATTATAGCACAAAGGCGCTAAATCTTAGTCAGCATGGTTCGGCCGCCTTCTAAGATGCCGCCTACGGTGAAGCAGCGCAAGGTTTTACTTCACGTCCCCAGGTGGACATTTTTCTGATGCGTGAGGTACTGGCGGTAGATCAATAGTGAATAAATTGTTTCATCCAGATTACCAAAGCTAGAATGGCCTAGTACATAGAAGCCAAAAACGTGCGAGCCCCCAACCAGCTGAATAGGTGGCGCCATCTAGCGGGGCCATAGTAAGGTAGGCAATCACAAAGCTGTTACTGCAGAAACATTGTGCATTGTATGTCTCGTGCAAAAACGCCAGCAGCATGATTACACTCGAGTTACCTTTTCAATCATTTTCACCTCGAAAAAAATTACGCGTAAGCCAACGTGTTTGAGACTGTGGTTGGATGAAGTGGCACAAGATGTCGACACCATCGTTACAGTAACCTTGTATTTTTTATCCTTTCGCATATACCAGGATACTGTACACGATAAAAAAGTATTGTGATTCTGCCGCATCGGCCATTAAAAAATATGTAAGTTAAATGCAGTTAGCATCACCATTTATGGTTCGCGAAAACGTAAAGGCATACATAGTTACGTACGTACGTAAACATCTACGTATGAGGAACTGAAAGCGTTGGAAGACACGCGTTTCGGTACTACGGTAGATGCAAACGGTATCTGGTCACACGTTAAAGTAAAGAAGTATACGTACAAGGTAAAATTTACACAGAGTTACAAGTTACACCATTGTTCTGTTGTCGCGTTTGTCAGACAACGACCGGCCGTTCGAATTGCTTGGCTTCGACGGTGCCAGCTTCAGTTGCAACTACGGCACATAGAAAAAAAGTTTTTTCAAGAGCTGAAAGCTGGCAGAATAATTAAAAATAATTTATTGAAAGTAATTCACTTCATTTAACTATGCACGTCAAAGTTAACACTTTTAATTGTACAAAATAATTAAAATATATTTACGTGACCGGACGCTATGTTGCTACGAGCGCGTGTGACCTTTGTGCGGCTCGCGTTTGCGTGCGCGCAACCGTGGCGCCAACTAAAAGGCATTCCGGCTGGGTATGGGTTGGGTACTCAACGCCGCGTGCTCTCAAGCCGGCAACGCCCCAAGAGAATGCGTACCCAGCACTAAAACTCCCTATTGTTTTGTTCGGTTGTGTACAGATCTCTGGGGTGGTGTCTTACATTCCTGGTGTTCACAATGTTGGCGCTCACGCTGCTTCTGTAAATGCTACATTGTTCTGAGATAGCATGTCGGCTGTCATGGCGCTATGTAAGCAAACAACGGGGAAGCATGATTACGATACTACTTCTTGCACTGACTTCAAGAGCACCGTGAGTTGACATCGGCAAGGCCTTGAGCCACAAACCAAGGAGCAAGAACAAATCTGACGGAAATAGAATATTCGAGACATAAAGGTGTCCACTATACCTACGAGGGAAAGTGCTTGAACGCACGTGTGGCGCAAGCAGCTCCACATGTGGCGACGCATCACGACCATTCCCTGAACTAAGGTGGACCGATGGCTTCCGGAGAGGAGCGCGCATTTGCACTGGTTCTGAAAGAAATGAAGGAGGCGTTGAAAATTCCTTCCTTCATAGAATAGGCTTTTACCTGAAAGGCAAACGTATCTTGACAGAGGTATCTGAACATTTACTGCGCATTTCCGCAACGGCGAAGGAATGAAGGCGGCAGCAACAAATTTAAGTTAACGTGAAGAACGGCATGTAGCTCGAAACTTGCCGTGCGCTGCTCAAGCAGGACAGACGCACGAAATGGACATACAACAGGACGAGCGCCAACTGAGAGCTGTGTACTAGCTTCTCACAAACAGCTGGCTGCGCAGATACAAAGGAACGCGCACGAAACGAACGCTCAAGTATACACAGGACCAGTGCGAATCAGCAGCTCTCACAATTGTTACTTCTTAATATTTCAGCAGTGCACTCCTTTCGCAAAGGCAGCCGCTGCAGTGAGCGAATTGGCATTTGTGCTCGCCGTAACTTCCACACAAACTAGCTGTGAAACGAGTAAACCACCCGCATCAAGGGCACGCCCACACGAGCGGCAACGTCTTGCAGAGGCGTGCTCACTCGTGCGGACCGTGAGAACACATTCAGAGGAAGAGCGATGACCTCTAAAGTTAAATCTCAACCGCACCCTTCTTGCTATCTCACCAGATATATAAAGTGAACGCGCTAAAGTACCACCAAGCTATGATCACCGTCAACAGAAAATAACGTACATAAATAGCTCACCGTTAGTGCACTGATTAATGTGCGTTCCGTGGTGGAGTCGCTTCACTCCACACGCAGCGGAGCTATATACAGGTGTCATAGGTGTGACCCATGACGACTGAACAATGTTTTCTTTTCTTCAAATTTTTCTTGGCCATCTGTATACTTTACAACGTATTATCCTTGAGGGAAAGACGTGAGTGGAGTGGTGGTGTATCCCGGCGTAAAACATTTTCGTGTAAGAAAGTTCGTTTCTAATCACAATCGAACCAACCATGAAATACTCTGCTTCGCGTGTCTGATGGTTACCGATTGCAGCGCTGGGCGGCAACCTGGCGGCCGTGTTTAGCTGCAGCTTGTCCAGTTACCTGAACCGGGTGACGCCACTGGGAGACATACCGTTCGGGGAACACGTCTGCGTGGGGCCCCTACAGATGTACTACCAGGGTGGGGAGATGGCCAACGTGGCCTACGTGCTCGTCGGCGTCGTGGTGCCCGGCCAGACGCTGTTCGCCGTGCTCTCTAGGATTCTGCGCTTCGGCAAGGTCTCCATGACCATCACCTTCTTCGCAGCCTACTGTGGTGCATCGCTAGGGCAGGTGGGTCCCCACCGGTGATGTTGCGTAATTACGAAGTGCGAAGAATTCACTTTAGTTTAGACACAGGAGCAAAAACATGAGTATTCCGCACGCGACCACCAGGGCTACGAGCAGCGCTGACAAACACTCCAGGTGTCGACGCACAAATACACCCGATATAGTAGACAGGAGGACAACTGCTGCTTTCGTTCAAATCGTTGAGCATTGGACGCCTTATTCGATGGCTGCAGCTGCGGTATCGGCGGGGCCTGGAGGAAGGAAGAAAAAAAGAAGGGAGCATCATCACACGGGTGAAGCCTACCGTGTCGGCCCAACAAATGATCAAAATGTCAGAGCAGGCACTGGATTTTAGTCGCCTTGGTGGCGTTTCGCTTTTAAACCTCCTGCGTGAGCCGGCTGGTCCGCGCCGAACAAAAGGATTTAGAATAAAATCTGCCGCGTGCCATACTCCGCAGCGCACCGCAGTATCGGCAAGGATCGTTGCGTACTTGATTTTGGCGTGATATGTCACATGTTGGGCCGACACTGGTGGCTTCAAAACGGGTCGGCTTGCCAAAGCTGGCTCAAATACGTCATCCTTTCTTCTCGTGTATGCCATTTAGAATTCTTTCTTTCAACTAATGAAAGGTCAATACAAGATTGACACGTCGCACTTTCTATATTTGTCAGGTTACGATACCAGACACAGGAACTCACTAGCTGTAACTGTAATCTTGACACGTTCCAAATTCTCTCTTTCCTAGAATTAACTGTAAGGGATTGGAACAAATAGCCCGGTAAAAATGTGGTGCAAGATTAACTCGCAATTTGAATCTCACGTTCGGTAGGAAGCGATTATCTTCTCTGGCTTGAACAATTTTTGTATGTTTCTTTTTTCTCGTTCACCTCGTGCTAACTCATCTGTTGGACCCAAAGAATGCTGGACTAACGCTTATTGCCCTTTAGTTTTGTTCATCAAAGCACACGTGCGAACAAATCTGCTGTTTCCTGTGTCTTTTTTTATTTTTATGCACCTATATAATGTACCAAGCTGCCAAGATCGTGTACATGATTACAGTATTAATCAATAAGCGTATAAGTAAATAATAATACAAATACATACCTAAATAAATAGGTAAAAAATAAAAAGATTAAATAATTAACTGGCAAGCTTATGTTTCAATTAGGAAAAAACAGAGATAACCATCACCAAGTAGAACTGGTAATTGCAATGCAACAGAAGCATACTTAACTTGTACCAAATCATTCTTTATCGCGTCCGGTGCTGGTAAACTTAAGCCCGGCGAAAAAATGCGCAGCCTAAGCACCAACAATAGTACATGCTTTCTTAGGGAATTAAACTACGCCTTTACTCACTTTGACCCTCCACGAGTCGTTGGCGCCATCTTTTTGAGAGACTTGTAAACGCACTCTAGGGCACCAAAGGTGAATTATTGTGTCCGTTTTCCCATGTTCGCTGATTCAGTTTCATACATAAACTGCCCATGCGCAGCTGAGGGGTTTTCTTTTTTGCGTGACTATATTGGTGTCTTTTGTGTTCGTAATTTTGAGTTCAGTATTTCTCGGGGGTAATGGCCATATAAACTTTGGTAGTAATTGTCATGTTTTCAGTCAGTCACTAATGCATTACAGAGAAAGATATTATGAAAGCGCAAGGGTCTTTGTGCCGTAATTGTCCGTCGCCGGTGTCCGTATCCGCTATCGCGCGCTGTGGAAAAAAAGAAACAAGCGAAGTAAATAAAAACTCCGAGGCCCGACTGGGATTAAAAACCAGGTACCCTGCCTGCCAGGCCAGTAGCTTACCACTAAGCTACACCGGTGCTTGAATCCTCATGCGTGAAACTTCGTTTCAGACAAACACTAGACAGCTTTTATGTCGAGAAAGGAATCACGTTATTATAAGTAATAAATTGTTCCAGAACAGCAAAGGAACAACCAGACATCACACAATGCCAATCGCGTTATGACCAAGAATGGCATAGTGAATGCCTTACTACCACTAATAATTGTTATTTATGGCATAATCGCTACCCTGCAAGTGTGCTCGTAGCAGTTACACAATGCATGAATGAAAAAAATGTCTTTAGCAATGCCACCCTTGCAGCTTCCGCGGTGACAGTGCAGTGCGTCTCGCGCAAGCCTGGTGTTTTTTTTTTTTGCTTGAACAAGAACTTACGGTGAGGTGCTGTAACTGCCCACCGGTCATCATGGCGCTTTAAGCCAAGCCTGAGGCGTACGCTCGAGGGAGAAGGATGTGGTGATTCACTTTAGCCGTCAGTTTAACACCAGTCAATTCATTACTAATAATAATAATGTTCTTGCCTATACCATTAGAAGTTTATCAATATTATAATATTATTTATCATTATATCATTAATTTTTTGTTGTTGTTCTATGGGTGGTTTGGCGTTCCGACATGAGTGCAAAAGGCGACGCGAATGCCTCCTAGACAGACGCTTCAACAGACATATTGCATGCAACACTTCACCAGCGGAATAGAAAGAAAGGCGAGACAAACAAAGAAAAATACTTGCTAGTCACATTCACCCTTTTCAATTTCTAAGTATCCGATTCATATACTCTATAAGGTAACCCAGAATTGCTTCATCTAAGCACGTTGTTTTCTAGCTGTTCTAAATTTCCCCGAGGCTATCCCTATTATGTTCGGCCTTCCCTCTCCAAAGGTTGATATGTGGGGTTTAACGTCAAAAAACCAATCCTCCAAAGGCCCTTCACGAAGGTATGTAAAGTAAGAGTTCAGTACTAGGGTGTAGTAGTGCGAATCGTAAGCAATGTATACGTAAAAATGCCAAGGAGGTACAGAGGTAAATTATGACAAGCATGAGCAAGAGGCCATTTTTAGACAAACGCCACTCTCTGCAATGTATTACGGCATCAAGTCCTTTTTATTGAAGTAGCGATACCTAAAATGACGCGAGAGCCACGGTTACTCTGGAAGCTTGTTGTAATAAAAAGGGCGACAGGAAATGCTGTGAATAAGAGAGGGGAAATTTTTAGGTACAAGTATAAATTATAGGTCGACGTTATTACACCTAACTACATTAATCGGCCAACAAAGTGTTTCAAAGATTGTTTAGCCACTTTTCGTAATAGTACCTGTGCTATTTGAGTTCCGCCACGGTGGTCTATTATTATATATGGTCTTCGAGTGTCAGCAGCAGGTCTCTGGATCTTATCCTCTCTGCATCGGCCCGATTTCCAATGGAAGTGGGAAACCTATAGGCCCATGTACTTAAATCTAGGTGGATGTTGAAGAAGCACTAGGGATTGGAATTTATGATAAAAAAAATTGAACCCTCTCCTCGAACGGCACCCTGAAGGAGTGCGAAACATCAGCGTTGCGCACGTGTGGCGTGACGGGTTGAAATGCGCTAACACGGGTGCGGCAGTGAGCGCTGGAAGATTAGTTTGAAGCGATGGCTGGCGTATGTCTAGTCGTTTCTTCAGAGTGGACACGGGCACTGGACCGGAGCAGGCACGTGTTTCGCCTTGATGATCGCCGCCTTGTGATCGGTGAAGTGCACGCTGAGAGGTTCCTGCAGACATTCTGCGTCGCAGTTGGCTAAGGCCAGATCGATGCGCATTCCTTTATTGTGGTGGATGATTTCCGTTCCGCCGACACACACTTCAGCGAGTGCGCGTCTAGCATGTAATCGACGAGCCATTCTCGTATTCCTCCACTGACGAAAACGTTGAAATCTCCCGCGACTATACGAGGCACATCGACAGGCCTCGCTTCAACAGTCAGCGTCTTCTCGAGACAGCGCTGAAGCTGCTCCTGCGGCGTGTCGGAAGTGACGTAGAGCACGAAGATCGACACGTCACCGATGCGCAAGGCAACTCACTGGGACCAGTAGTGTCTTCAAAAAAGCCCTTATCGTTCTTACACGTCCCCTCTTGTTCGCCCGGCGGAGCCCAGAGCTTGCATACGGGTGCATCAGTGGAGGCGTGTGGTGCTTTCGAGACGTTGCCAAACGACGACGACGTCGAGGATTCGTCAGCGTTGGCATTCCGCTGTCGGTGCTTGTACTTGGTTTCTTTCACCACGTCTCGTCAATGTTGCCGACGCGTTTAAGACGCTTGCGCTTCGCTTCTTTGGCTTGCGTCTCGTCGGTGTTACCAGCGCGCCTTCTCCATTCCCGCCCTCGCACCTCGTCGGTGTCATTGATCTTTCACTTCCGGCGCTTGAATTCGGCTTCGCTGGCCCGCGCCTTGTCGGTGTTGCAGTTGCGACGTCGCTATGCGCGAACGCGATCGGCTCTGCTAACCCTCGCAACGCCGAACAATGCCCGGGTTAGGCCAAATCACTTCGGCGCATCTTCCGGCGGGCAAAGCAGCTAGCTTCGCTTTCTGGTGTCCTCTCTATTGCAGATAAACGGGCCGAAAGAGTATTCACTATATTCGGTGACAACTACCTGTGGCAGCACAGCCAAGGCTACGAAGCCCACACACGCCCTTTTTTACTACGCTTATGCTGTACCGTGCTGTAGTGCCTTTGTTTCTGCGTACTTCGTCAAATAGTGAATAGCCTGTGGCTGCTACTATCCACTTGCTGCCGGCAGATGTCAGCGGAAAGGGCCCCAGTAAATCTATTATTATTTGATCGAATGTCACCAAGGTGGTTCGAGTGGGTTAAGAAGCCCCACGGGCTTCAGTGGCGGGGATTTGTGGCGTTCCCAATCCCCTCAGATTTTCTCGTATCGCTTGACAGATGCGTAAAGCTTAGGCCAGTAGCGCGCTTGCCGAACTCGATCGAAAGTTCGAGGGGAACCTATGTGACCAGATGTGGGCTCATCGTGGCAGGCGAGAAGCATGAAGCGTGTCTTCACGCATGTCAGTTGACACGACTAGAAGATAAGTTGTCTCAATGCTGTTGAAGGTTTTCTTATACTGGGCCCCATCTCACATGCATAATGACGACAGACTTTGAGAAATACAATGAGGTACGGAAGAGTTACGTGTTTCAAGTTTTTGTTAACTGCACGTATTTCGTCGTCCGCGTGCTGTCATGCAATCAGATCGGTTGTAGTAAGAGTAGTGTAGTACTACCGTCATCTTCGTTGTCATGGCCACAAACTATGACAGGGGCGTGGGACAACGAATCGGCATCTTCGTGCTTGCGGCCCGATTTGAAAGTGATCATGAAACCGAATTTCTGCACACGAAGACTCCATCGTGCCAGTCGCCCGCACGGGTCCTGTAGGTTGGCTAACGCGCACAACGAATGCTGGTCGTTTACTACCTTGAAGTGGCATCCATGATGGTTAGGCCTGAACTTCATTGTGGCCCATACAACAGGGAGGCACCCTTTTTCTAACGTAGAGTAGTTTACGTCGGCACGGGAAAGAGTGTTATCACTTGCTCCGTGCCCTCTTGTAGTTGGACGAGATCAACACCAAGACTTATGTTACTGGCGTCAATATGAATCTCAGTATCAGCATCTTGGTTAAAAGTGAGCGAGGACTCGCGGTGTTTGCAAATGCTCCCGTAGTTCAGAGAAAGCTGCGTCCTGTTCTTCCTTTCAGACAAATTACACGTCTTCACGAGTGAATTGAATGAGCGGTTCAGTAATCCTAGAAAAATTGGCTATAAAGCGGCGATAGTACGCATAAAGCCCTATAAAGCCACTTACTACCTTCTTCTCATGTGGAACAGGGAACGAGGTCACGGTGGTGCTTTCGTCAGGGTCTGGTTGAACACCATGCACACTAAAAATATGGCCGAGAAACTTTAATTTTTATAACTGAAGTGGCAATTTTGTGGCGTCAGCGTCAGGTTAGCAGAGCGGAGTGCTTCCAACATGGCCAACAGACGCTTTATGTGCTCCTAAAAGGTCGCAGGAAACATGACACCATCATTTAAATAAACTAGGCACATGTGCCACGTTGTACCGGTAAGAACAGTGTTCTTAGTGCTCTGGAATGTAGCAGGTACATAACAGAAGCCGAAGGGGGGTACTTTGAATTCGTATAGGCCATCTGGTGTAACGAAGGTGGTTTTTTCGTGTTGTTGTTCATGAACTTTGATTTGCCAGTAGCCACTATTCAAGAACATCGATAAAAAATACTTAGCCTACCACAGTCGGTCGAGAGATCATTCATGCAGGGCAGCGGATAGACGTCTTTTCAGCCATGCTGTTGTTTTCTATTGTCTATGCAGAAGCGCAGTGATCCATCTTTTTTCTTTACGAGAACAACCGGAGATCACTACAGGAGCCTTGGAAGGTTGGATAACGTCATCTTGCAGGATCTCTTTAACGTGAGCAGTTATCACGCCACGTTCCTTTGCTAAAACGCGGTAAGGGTGTTGTTTTATGGGTGAAGTGTCGGTATACGCAATTATTAAGTATTTGGGGATCAGTGTCTGACCAACCTGCGAGTTGGATGCTAAGCACTCTTTAACCCTATATAGCAGTTCACGCAGCTCAGTCTGTTTGCTGTTCCGAGAGGGTCATATTGACATCAACTCTGCAAGTAACGAAGTCACGTCACTTGGTGTCGGACGAAGCTTGTCGTCGGCTGATGTAGATGTGAAACGTTCAGCAATGTCTGCGACAGGGTAAGATAAAGTGATGGCGATGTGACAAAACAGGTGCTGGTACTCGTTACTGAAATTAGCCACAATATAATTGTTTGTGCTTATTGTTCCAAAAACCACTGTATGTATATGCAAAAGACTATAGAGCATGGTTTCGGAAGTTTGTCCCACCTGACGTTCTTGAACGTTCACCTAAATCAAAGCACATGGGCCTCAAGCATGGGCCTCAAGCACATGGGCCTCCATCGAATATACAACCGCTGGGGCTGGGATTTGATCCCGTAATGATAATATGTGGGGTTTATTGCCCCAAACCACCATATGTATATGAAAGGCGCCGTAGTAGATGGCTCCGGATATTTAATCCACCTTAGGTTCTTTAGCGTGCACCCAAACCTGAGCACACGGGCCTACAAAACTTTGGCCTCCATCGAAAATACAGGCACCGCAATCGGGATTCATACCCACGACCCGTGAGTCAGCAGCCGAGTGCCCTAGCGACTAGTACACCTTGGCGAGTGGCGGTGTCAGAATTTCTGAAGCTCTCTGCTACGACATGCCTAATAATTATGTCGTGGCTTTGACACGTGCGACTGCAACTAGTATTATTATGCCGGAGCAACCAACACTTACTCGAATTGTGAAGGTGCTGGTATTGCTGTACCTGGCGCGCCTCATCGTGTACCACCTCTGGAACTGGGGCGTCGACCCGGACAACGCGGCCATCCCCTGCCTGACGGGCTGCGGCGACTTCCTTGGCACAGGGTTTCTCACCATGGCCTACGCGTTGCTCTACTACATGGGCGACAATTCGGCCGTTCAAGAAGAAGAGCTGGGCTCTTACGTGCACGTGACCACTAATCTCACTGCGCATGCGTCGTCTTCTACGCCAAGTTACGGCAATTCCACCTTGTCCTAGCGATGTCACATACTTTGCTCCAGCTGAGTGGACCAGGTGCAGTTTCAGTGCTCATTGCACATTGTGCGCTTTGATATGTGATGACAAGACCACTTTTATGTTTTATTTTTCGTTGTTTATAAGGTTAATATGCTTTTATCTTTATTACGTCAATTATATTTGCGAAAATGACAGTTTGCCGACCCTTTGGTTCTTTTATTTTGTGTGTGTATGCATGCATAAGTCGCAAAGCTCAAGTATGCTCCGACAACGTAATGATATCATGATGTTAGCTACGTGGAGACGTAAGTGTAAGTGTTGCGCAAGCTATATGGTTTTCCGTGCCATATTTTGGATAAAAAAACTTCACCCTATGTCTTCTTTGTCTCATTTTTACTTGTGATGGTACATTTTGCGAGAACTGTATAGTAATGAACATGAACACTTATAAGACGTTCTGGTATACATACCAGTGATCAATAACTTAAGCTGCCGAAAGCAATGCCGACAATATTGTTACAAACAACAAAACGGCATTGGTTCGGTGAACGTCCTCCTCGTCTCGCACAACCCTGTTCCCCGCTACACAGATGCACATACCTATTTGCATATGTGGTAACAATATCAATAATGGGTGGTGCGTAAGGCAAAACAAACAAGTGTTACAGCGTCATAAAGCACAACCCCAGCATTAGCTGAAGTTATTGAGGAAAATATCGAGGACACTAAAAGGGCCAGTTTCACATGAAAAAAAGTATGCACAAAGTAACATTTACTTCATATCTGAATGAAGCAGATTTATTGGTTCTACGAGTTTCTAAAACATCTTTGATACCTAATATTACGGGAATGGGTACGCACAGTACGATACAGTTACCTATATAAATGAAGAGCAAGCGTAATAAATTTTTTGTAAAACTCAATCATTTCATTGTACTATACAATAACTTTTGGCAACGCTCCTAGTGATCTAACGTTGTGTATTTATCAATGAGCCCAAGACCGCATGACTGCTCAATCTTTTTTAATATGGAAAAACTCGCTCTACGCTATTGGTGAAGATTCGAACGTGATAGCGTTAAAAAGTTCATCCCGGAGAAATTATGGTATGAGTAAAGGCTTCGTTTGTTCGCAGCTGAAAATGACGACGAATGCCTAAACCTAAAATCTTGAACAGAACTAAACTGAAAAAAAAGCGATGCCATCTGGGTAACTGTCGCGTTCTCCACCTGTGCAACGTTGTCTTTCTCCATGTGATGTCACTCTGCCGCAAAGCGTTGTCCAATGTATTGAGACTGGGACTGGTCGCACTATGTCGTCCAATATATTTTACGTTGTGATTCAAGGGGTTTTTGGGGGATGGAGGGACAGAGCATACGGTGCACTGGAGGACAGTAAACAAAACAAAAACTCGCAACACAAATACACATTTATTATCTGCTGCATCAAATGCGAGAGTAAATATGAACGGCCGTTAAGCTCGAAGTCAACAAATATAAGTTCCAGACCAGGGAACAAAGTGAAAACGTTGTCGTTCCTTCATTATACAATAAAAATTAGCACAGACGCTAACCAAACGTAAAGACTGTTTATGCGAGAACATATAAAATGTCTATAGAGTTAGGTATGCAACATTGCAAGACCGATTGACTTTTCAGCAACATTACGCCTTCGTACGTTCATTCCTGAAGCATTTCCGAGACCTGCGTGAGTTCACAGTAGAATATCTAATTTTCATACAGGATAGCTCTGTTCGATTCATACTGACATCCTAATAGTTTCCAATTGTATTTGTTGCACCCACACTACCAATGTGAGTTCATGTTAACACTCTCAAATTTCAATTGCCCACATTCTTGCATTTAACTCTAACAAGCCCACGAACAGTTATTCCTTCAGAAAACCTGCGAAAAAACTATGCTTTTACTCTTCTTGTACAGTTCGTTTTAATAAAAATATGAATAAAATTTTATTGGGCACATAACCTAATTAGTAATAATTGTAAATAACTATTTTCACTAACGAACTTTTTATACTAAGTCACTAACTTTTGATACCATGTTAAGTCAGCAATAGCTGCTTATCACCACACCAATAGTAGCTTTATTCAGGTAATATATTCCCTGTACCAAATATGATACAGCGAACAATACATGGTTAAATTACCAATCTCTGCTCCTGTCGTCCTTGGGTAGATATAAGCTACTACCCGAGGCGTAACTAGTACTTGTCTGCATACGTATTCCCGAACGCAACGAGCAACACATCAGTTCAGCGTTTGTCACCAGCGTGGAGTGATTTCGTTTGAAAAGCGACGAAATACGACAATGCTACGTGTGAAACATTGAAGACGCTATGAGATAACTTCAAGTGAACAGAGTAAAAATATGTATTTTAGTGAGTAGAGACTCTGAAGCTAGGCCTGAAAATAGAAAAAAGTGAAAATAGCTTAACCAAAGAGGTTGTCGTTTTTCAAAGGGGCATAGATGGAAGAGGGCTTCAAATGAATTTCTCAGGCCGTGTTCCTATGCTAATAGAACCAGAAATATCTGCTTCGTTGCACAAGAGATTCAGAAGAAAAACTGCAGGCTGTAACGGGCACATAAACATTCCTTGAAAGGAAACTGAGATGACCGCTGTTCATGAAGGACAAAAATAAAATCAGGAGACAAATGCGTTTGAAGGTTTCAAGCTTTTTTCTTACGTGAACCTGAGATAAACTTAAAGAAACTTCAAAAAGCAAAAACGGTACCGCAAGCACGTTATTTCAAAATGAGTCTGGCAGCCCGTTTGGAGGAATGGAAGGCCCATAGGGCGAAATGTGAAAGGGCTCATGAGACGAACAGAAAGACACAGATGAAAATAAGAAGGTGTATGCACGAGTAACAATCAGAAGCGTTCTAGGAACTGAATCTTGGTCACATGCATTTCATCGTATGAATTCTTCCTCAGAGATTACTCCCCTGCAGGTGTTTAGAGAGCAATGAACCGAAACGGTGACAGCTGTTTCTCCAATGTTGGTTAGTTGGGAAAGCTTAACCACTTGGTATTTTGCGGTTAGCTCCAAAAGGAGGTCTCCGCTTGACATTTGGATGATTTTTATGGAATCCTATTTTTTTAGGCACTTGGCCACCAAAAATGGGGAGAGTTTTCTTAGAGGTGTGCTTTCACTATGGATAATGTGGTACTTTGCGAAAGTAACTTTAGTTTCTGTCGAGAAGTGAAAACTTGCTTCGGTGCGGCCTCTCTTACGAGACCGATCAAGGGCAGCGGATGCTTGTAAAGCCATATAAGTATGAATGTGTTCGGCAACAGCGGCAAACACCCACCACAGAGCCCAACAAGGGGACGTGGCTGCACTTGTTAAACACGTCCTCGCGACGCTAGCTGTACGCTGTCACTTTAACCCAACGTAATTATCCAAGGTGGGATACCTACACAAGGTTAACCCTTGCAGCCATAAAAATGGGAAGTAAATAGAAGGGAGAAGAGGAGAGGAAAGATAAAAATTGTGAGAAAAAGACGAAGATGTGGGAGGAGAGAGACAGGAAAAGGCGACTGCCGATTTCCCTGTGTGGGTAAGCCCAGGGGTGCCGTCTACGTGAAGCTGGGGCCAAAAGGGTGTGTTGCCTCTGCCGGGGGGCCTGAAAGGTCCAATCACCCAGCGTAAGCTCAACCTCCAGGATCCCTTTTTCTTCGGACACGGCAAAGCCACGCACGGCTAGGCGCGGGAAGGCGTCAAAACTCCCCCGTTAACTCGGGTCCATGGTGTCGCTACACACCAAACGCCTACTTGTGCAGGTGCCCCTGCGGGGGGCAGCATAAAAAGTCACAGCTTTGTCGTAAAGGTTACGCGATGAACGCGGTAGCAACAAATTGAAAGGTCACTCGCAAAATGGAAAGTATATCGAAACATGCCCCTCGTTACTCACGCCCAAATGACGCACAAAACGTACTCTCAGGTACGAATGCACGCGAATAAGCATCTCATTTGTTACTTTGTTGTGTCTCAAAAGCGCGCGCTTTTTGAAAACGGAAACAGCATTGATTGCAGTGAGCTTTGTGAACCCGGTAACCACAGCAGAATCGTTGCAGGTAAAGCCCGAGGCCTGCCAAAGCGTACGACCTTCCTCTACTCGCCACCGCGAGATAAGGGCGTGTGAGAGAGCGCATCTCCGCTTTTCTAAGCCGGGCAAAGTGCGCGTTGGAGATTAGAGTGGGCGCCGCCGTGCGATGTGGCGACGCACGCTCATTGCGCCATCTTGCTGGTAATGCCGAAGACACATACCGCCCCCTCCCCCGAGATGCTCATGAGCAGCGGTAAGTGGTAAATATAAGTAGCTTGCCATTTGAGCGATGAAGGATGTGCTGTGGGGTAGCTCAGTGGTTAACGCCTTGCTTTAACGACGCAGAGGTCCCACGTTCAATTCTGTAGATAGTCTTTTTTGGGGACCTTCGACACATAAATTTTGGTCTGTCTGTCTGTACATTTGTCTGTTTGTTCACTCTTACCGGCATCGGGTACTTGAAACGGCAGACACCATCCGCAGCGACTACTTATGTTGCTCAAGGTTGAGCATTCATGCTTGTGAAATTGTCACTAAAAAGCAATTATTGCGCGTGTCTGGGGCACCATAACAACTCGCATATATTCTGCATATGCATCTCTTACTATAAAACGCATACATAAGTAATTTTAAGGACCGTAGCGCTTATCACGCTGCGCTTGACATGCAACGCTTACGCGGAACGGGAAATGTTTCCAACGATTTGCTAAGACGAGATGGTGGCGGCACCTACCCATCGCCTCGCGTTCTACACCTTATGACCTCCGAGACGGGCGCGCACGGCCACGCGCTTTGTTCTCCAAAAGAAACTGCCAGATGGCGCTCATGGCTCCCGTGTAACATGACTTAATGCGATGGAGAGTCTCCGCTGCCCACTCAAGGCACTCTAACGCAGCACCTCCGGAATATCATACACCGATTTTATTGCGCAGAACATCAAATAAAGGTTTTGTTCACTCTCTCCACACGCAAGGCTTTCATCTTTCGAGATTTGGAAATTACATGCCGATACGGGGCCATATTTTTTATGATTTTTTCTTCCTTGCTTTTTCATATATATAGATGCGCATACTTATATGGTACGTGACGTCTACGCTGACAACGGCGGCAAAATCAATTCAAGAGTGTCCTTATTACTGCTATCACAAAAAAATAATTTTGTCTTCTTGACTCCTCTATGGCTACTTCATTTTGATCCCCCGTTCCGTTTTTACGAAGTCATGATCATCTCGGGACGTTGCTATGTTGGTTTTCGAGTAAATTCTGCCAAACATTGCAGTCGAAACATGCTTTGATATCCCAGAATTCAATTATATGCACTTTCATTGCGCAGATAATTGACTATAATTTAAAAGGATGGTACAGTGGCTGAAGCAGGCGTGAGTGTCAATGATAGTGATTAGAAAACTAATGTTAAATAACTCATATGTTTAAAAACTACCAGTAAAGCAGTTACACACGCGTGCAAAAAGCGTTTGGATACATGGCTAGGACTTGGCGACATATACTGCAAAGGGCCTCGTTTTGCAGATTTACTTCTTTTGCAGATTTTGCAAGTTACTTGTCTAATTAGACATTCTGTCTACTAGTGGGCAGCATTTTTTTCCCAAACACTTGTCCAAAAAACAGGTGTGCCGCAAGTCATTGTACTCAGATGCACAATTTTTCTTAAGAAAATGAATTCTTTGCCCTTGTTCATTCCTCGTAATGTGTTTTACTGCACTTATGTCGATGATGTCCGGCATCGTTTCCAGTCTTGTCATCTGGCCATGTGTGATGGCAGGTTTAGCTTGCTTTCAACAGAGTCTCCGATTGGGCAGAATAAAACGGGTTCCGGCTGAAGGCACATAAAAGCACGTGTGTCTTGTTCTCCAGGAAGAGAGGTAATCATTCCAAACCTGATATTCAACTGCATCGAAAACGTCTTGCGGCTAATACTGAACATGAATTCTTACGCCTAATATTGGACACCATGCTAAGCTTCATACCGCACATCAAGTATTCAAAAATGAAGCGCATAAAAACCATATATGTTTTAACTAAAAGTGTTGTCACGCACTGATTGGGGAAGTGACAAGAAGTGCTTAATGAATTTGTATAATGGCCTCATACGTACCCACCTAGGCTATGGAGAAAAAGCATATCACTCTGCGGCACCTACTGCCCTTAAAATGCTTGACCTGGTTCATCATCTAGGCATCCGTCTCTCTATGGGTGCTTTTCGCACTAGCACCGTGGAGAGCCTTTACGTTAAATAAAAAAATGGTCCCTCCATCTACAGACACGTTACACGTCTTTTAAATATTATCTTAACGTGAGTGCAGACAAGTAACACCCTTCAAATTCTACAATAAATGGCATGCCAAGTTCTGCTGCGTTTAAAAAACCAGCCTACTATGAGACAGCCTCACTTCTTCCATATGAGGGGCCTAGCGGACGAAACCGGTGCGCCACTTGAACTCCGTCTGATGGCACCAACAGCATGCATGCTCTATGGCAGTGAGAAGCGATAGATTGTGACGTGTCTTTCCTTGAGGTTACAAAGCACGCTCCCATTGCACACATTCAGACATACTTCCTGGAACCACAACATATATACATGTGTCCTGAGATCTTTACAGATGCCTCAAAGTCCAACACTTTCGTGTCGTGCGCAGCCATCGGCCCATCTTTTTTGGAAGCCTGTGTACTACACTCTGATACAAGCATTTTCACTGCTTATGCAGTACTTGCGACCGTTAAACAATTTATACAAATAAAATTACGAAAGGTCATAATATACACATACTCGCTAAACGTTTTAAAAGCTCTAAAAACTTTTAAAAGCACAAAAACGCTGTCCTTGTCTCACTTTACTCACTTTTATGTAGAGTCTACTTATCCAAACAGCATGTAGTAGTTTTGGTGGGTGCCAGGACACAGCGAGGTACAAGGCAGCGTATTGGTGGACCAGCTAGCTGGATCTGCCCACGAAGCCACTACCACCAATACATTGATACTGATTCCTCCACTTGATTTGAGGCCTTTTCTAAGTGAAAGCTCAGGAGTTATAGGCAGAGCACAAGAAACACACTCACAGGTATTAAACTGGATGTTATCAAGCCGCAACTTGGTCATTGGCCGCCAGTATCATAATTACGCCACACAGAAGTGATACTTACAAGGTTAAGAACAGGATACACACACACACACACAACACATTTATTTTTTTTGTCCGGTGGCGATGCATCTTTGTTTAACTGATGTGAAGAAGCACTCACTGTACTTCTCAATTTATTCCTGTGTAAACAATAAGGCACGCTGAGAAGACAACACTTTCCATTACCCTACCGACAACATATACCACTTTATCCTGCAATGTTGGTCGGTATGGAATCACTTTTCATACATATATTGTTCTTAGCATTCTTGAGGGACGTCCGTAACATTCACGTCATATATCCGGGCATTCTGTAGCACGACCTCTCCAGAGAGGTCTCTGCTTCGGTGGCTACACTGAACAAAGCACTTGCTTCACAGCTCTTGGACGCAAGGCTGGTCATAATCCAGGCACTTGTGCTGATGCCATACATATCCACCGCGGTTTCTACTATCACAAACTTTCATCACCCATCGACACAACACATATTTCAATACACGGTCATGATTTTAATACTTGTATGTTTTTTACCTGCTTTAGCGTAAGGAATATTAAGGCCCTATACAGCCGCTTATCACAGACATTGTCCACATCTATAGTACCATGAACTGGCGCGCTTCGGCCTTGAAACAGCCTTTGCGCCACAAAACATCAAACATTATCATCATCAACATCGTTATACCGAGCAGAATTGTTTTTAACTGTTTCTTGAAGGTATTCAGAACGAGTATTATGACCGAGTACCCTATTTCCCACAAAAATGTACCACCGTAAATATCAACTACGGATAGAAACAGCAGCAGGCACAGGAAATGCAATATTTTAGAGTAGAATGACAAATGGACATTAACCTGCATCACCATCAGAGAAGCGACTAACATCTATACCGCCACAACAGTTCACATGCCCAGTGAAGTTCACATATGCAAACTGAGCAGCATGTTGAAGTTGCCAGTCTTTGCCCAAGACTTTGCCAGTGTGGTTCCACTTGAGTGAACAAGCTCGTCAGGTCAGGGTACGTCCAAGAGGGGTACACTGTCGACGATGTCGGCAAACAGCAATTGCAGGGTGATGGCTGTGACGACCGTGGAACAAGCCATGATGCGAGGCAATTGATTGGCAATGAGGGCCTGAATTATGAAGAGGAAGTAATTAGGCTTTTACTAGTAGCTTATCAAGTAAAAAAAAATAAATTAATGGGAGCACTTCTTGAGTGGGCTCGGCGGCACGCGAGCGATGGCTTGGGCTCACCGGAATACCGCCTTTCTCATGCAGCTTCTGTTCTTGGCCTGCTCCCCGGCCCTGCCCAAGGATACCCCCGGCTGCGCCATTAACGCAATACCGGGACGCCACGTGCCTTCGTCGGAAATTCCGGTTCCGCCTGACAACGAGTCCAGCAATCTCCGATTCTGGCACGTGCTGCAATGTCGCTGTCCTGTGGAAAACACGTCAACCTGCCTGCCCCCTGCCCTGCGCATGCTCTACAAATGGCCAAGGGAGATTGGATCGCCATCGACAACGCCCGAAGCCTATAAAAAGAATCCCCGGAGCGGCGCCCATTTCAGTGGGCTCGGCGGCACGCGAGCGATGGCTTGGGCTCACCGGAATACCGTCTTTCTCATGCAGCTTCTGTTCTTGGCCTGCTCCCCCGGCCCTGCCCAAGGATACCCACGGCTGCGCCATTAACGCAATACCGGGACGCCACGTGCCTTCGTCGGAAATTCCGGTTCCGCCTGACAACCAGTCCAGCAATCTCCGATTCTGGCACGTGCTGCAATGTCGCTGTCCTGTGGAAAACGCGTCAACCTGCCTGCCCCCTGCCCTGCGCATGCTCTACAAATGGCCAAGGGAGATTGGATCGCCATCGACAACGCCCGAAGCCTATAAAAAGCATCCCCGGAGCGGCGCCCATTTCAGTGGGCTCGGCGGCACGCGAGCGATGGCTTGGGCTCACCGGAATAACGTCTTTCTCATGCAGCTTCTGTTCTTGGCCTGCTCCCCGGCCCTGCCCAAGGATACCCCCGGCTGCGCCATTAACGCAGTACCGGGACGCCACGTGCCTTCGTCGGAAATTCCGGTTCCGCATGACAACCAGTCCAGCAATCTCCGATTCTGGCACCTGCTGCAATGTCGCTGTCCTGTGGAAAACGCGTCAACCTGCCTGCCCCCTGCCCTGCGCATGCTCTACAGATGGCCAAGGGAGATTGGATCGCCATCGACAACGCCCGAAGCCTATAAAAAGCATCCCCGGAGCGGCGCCCATTTCAGTGGGCTCGGCGGCACGCGAGCGATGGCTTGGGCTCACCGGAATAACGTCTTTCTCATTCAGCTTCTGTTCTTGGCCTGCTCCCCGGCCCTGCCCAAGGATACCCCCGGCCTGCGCCATTAACGCAATACCGGGACGCCACGTGCCTTCGTCGGAAATTCCGGTTCCGCCTGACAACCAGTCCAGCAATCTCCGATTCTGGCACGTGCTGCAATGTCGCTGTCCTGTGGAAAACGCGTCAACCTACCTGCCCCCTGCCCTGCGCATGCTCTACAAATGGCCAAGGGAGATTGTATCGCCATCGACAACGCCCGAAGCCTATAAAAAGCATCCCCGGAGCGGCGCCCATTTCAGTGGGCTCGGCGGCATGCGAGCGATGGCTTGGGCTCACCGGAATAACGTCTTTCTCATGCAGCTTCTGTTCTTGGCCTGCTCCCCGGCTCTGCCCAAGGATACCCCCGGCTGCGCCATTAACGCAATACCGGGACGCCACGTGCCTTCGTCGGAAATTTCGGTTCCACCTGACAACCAGTCCAGCAATCTCCGATTCTGGCACGTGCTGCAATGTCGCTGTCCTGTGGAAAACGCGTCAACCTGCCTGCCCCCTGCCCTGCGCATGCTCTACAAATGGCCAAGGGAGATCGGATCGCCATCGACAACGCCCGAAGACTATAAAAAGCATCCCCGGAGCGGCACCCATTTCAGTGGGCTCGGCGGCACGCGAGCGATGGCTTGGGCTCACCGGAATACCGTCTTTCTCATGCAGGCCCTGCTTGCTATTTTCGTGACATGGCTACCCCTTTCGTCCTGCTGTTCGGCATGCTGCCTCGAGCCATCGCCGATAGCAGTGTGCCCGAGCAGCTACTGCGCATGGTTGGAATTCAAGCCGGCGTCACCAAATCTTGACAAGACATTCTTCACGGAACCCTCTGCCTGCCCGCAACTCAACGACCGATACCCCATCCCTTCAGCAACGACATCACCAAGCTGCCCGTATTTAAACGAACGCCGCCCCACCGCCCACTTCAGTGGGCACGGAGCAGCACCTTCGGCGCCTCGCTCACCCGTGTTTTTTTCCGAAATGCAGGTGTGTAGCCCAATTTCATTCTATGCCAGAAAGTCAGATGATCGTTTTTTGGTGCTCTTCCCGTGCCCACGGGTGTTTTGCGAGTTATTGTCCGAATGTTATGCTATGGCGTTAACACTCTTACTCTCGGGTGATGTGGAAACTAATCCTGGACCCACCACCCGCAGTGCTCGCTCGGAAACCCCATGGAAGTTTAATCGTTACCGTAAAACCCGGCTGAACAGATGAGCGTTATCTTTCAACTTCTGAGAGATGTCCGTGCACAATCCTTGCATAGTTCAAAGGTTCAAGAGGAACTAGTGGAAGGTATAAATTCAATTAGAGCAAGCCAGACAAGTATAGAAACAAAAAGGAATTCTATCGAACAAAGCTTGACGAATTTGAAAGTCAACTAAAAGAAGTTGATAGGCTCAGTGAGGGTTTATCGGAAGCCCAAAAGTCCATTGAAGAATGAACTTCCCGGAATAACCTTCTACAGTCCCGCCTTGACGAAATCAAAGATCAGGTCCCGTCGGAACAATCTAATTTTTCATGCATCACTGATTCCAAAGAAACATGGCAACAAACTGAATCCAAATTAATCGGCATACTACAGCACCTCGGATTATACTCTCCCGTCCGGCGACATTGAAAGAGCGCACCGCCTGGGTACTTACTCGCCTAACAAGTGTCGCCCAGTTATAGCGAAATTTGCAAATTATAAGACTAAAGAAAAACTACTTTCCATGCGCAATCGCCTCAAAGAAGACAATATCTCGGTAACCGAAGACTTCTCAACAAACACTCGTACAGCGCGGAAAAAGCTAAGAGAATTTGGAAAAAGGCAACCCGGCTCACCACTTTTTCAAACTTCACTATAAAAAGTTGTCAATCGGTAACAAACAATGCATGTACGACCCTGTTACCGATGCCGTTCAAGAAATACGGCCGCAAGCGGCACGTGTACGTCATTCTTCTAATCCTGCCTCGAGTTCCTCGCTGTAGGAAAACGAGAGGGGCAGTGGACAACCGATTTTATCTTATATATCTGTTCTCTTTACAAATATAAGAAGCATCCTTAACAAATATAACGCTCTATCTTCCGCCATAGATACTTGTTCAGCCCATATAATCGCTCTAACTGAAACCTGGCTTAATGCGCATGTGCGTGATTCTGAACTTTTTCTGAATTCCTCCCGCTTCTCAATTTATCGCTGCGACCGCACTGAAAAACGTGGAAGGGGGTGTTTTGTTGGCAATATCAAAGGACATTCCTTCTTCGCCTGTGCACGTGCGCAGCAATCTAGAAATAATATTTAGCTCACTTACAGTAGGCCACCAAAAGTACATTGTTGGTGTATGTTATCGCCCTCCTTCCTTATCACCGACTTTCATTATTAAATTACACGAAGTTCTTAACATCATTCATACCCGTTTCCCTTCGTGTCCTTTGTTTCTTTTTGGCGATTTTAATCTCCCAAACATAAAGTGGCATGCCGCCCCACCCTTTTTGTCACCATCTTCAAGCGAAGCTAGCGAATTCCTGCAACTATTATCGACTTTTTGCTTACACAAGTAGTTACACTGCCCACGCGGGTAACATCTCACGCCGCCAACACCCTTGATTTAATTTTACCAAATACACCTGACCTTGCATCCAACATTACCTGCTTACCGGATATAAGTGACCATTCATTACTCACATTCTGTATCAATGCGCCATCACACACACACGTAGCAAAAAAAGAAAAATAACAAGGAACTACAGGAAAGCAAATTTTGAGGCCATAAATGATGAACTTGTGGTATTTCTTGATGATTTTTTGAAGGATTATGATGAGCGAACTGTTCAAACTAACTGGGATATGTTTTCTTCCGAAGTTCGCCGACTAACCGATAAGTACATCCCCACGAAATTCATTACGACTCATGCACAATACCCATGGTACAACCAAAGCATCAAACGCCTATCAAACAAAAAGAAACGTTTATATCGTGCTGCTAAACTTTTCAGACTAATGCAAAATGGGCTGCCTACAAAGAAGCTTCTGATAGCTATTTGACAGCTCTAAAAATGCTAAAGAAAATTTCATGTCGAATGTATTACCTTCCATGCTAAAATCAAATGTGAAACAATTTTGGCGCACTATTAACCCGACGTCTAATGATTCCATCTCTCTCCTAGATATGAATGGTGATTATATTTCTGAAAGTGAATGTGCTGGTGTCCTTAATGAAACATTTGTAAACAATTTTTCGCATAAATCCAACAGCTCTTTGCCACACCTACCTTACTGCAATTACGTCCAAATGCCACCAGTGAACATGGACGCTCCTGGTATTGCCGCCCTTATAAGCAATTTGAAGTTTCATTCTTCACCTGGTTATGACAGCGTTGACGCTAAATTTTTGAAAAATACATCTGCAACTAGCTCAATCATCTTGGCAAAAATTTTTGAGCAATCACTCGATAAATCTACGCTACCTCTTCAATGGAAAATCGGGAAGGTGGTTCCTATCTATGAATCCGGAAATAAATCTTCTCCTACTAACTATCGCCCCATTTCCCTTACTAGCACCTGCTGCAAGCTTCTAGAACATGTATTATTCACAAATCTTGTAAATTTCCTCCAATCAAACTCTTTTTTACTCCTGCGCAACACGGGTTTCGTAAAACATACTCCTGTGAAACACAGCTCATAACCTTCACTGAAAAACTGCACACTATCCTGGACAGTTCGTCTCAAGCAGACTGCATTTATTTAGATTTTTCTAAAGCATTCGATAAGGTCTGTCATCAACTTCTACTTCACAAACTAAGTAACCTCAACCTTGATAGAAACGTGCTACAATGGATTGAATAATTCCTTACCCGCCGCACCCAATTTGTTCATGCTAATGGCTTTAACTCTTCTTTCAGCGAAGTGCGCTCTGGGGTCCCACAAGGATCCGTCCTAGGGCCCCTTCTATTTATCTATATTAGTGACCTCCCTTCAAAATTGTGCTCTAATATTCATTAGTTTGCAGACGACTGTGTGATATTTCGTAAGATTCATAATAGTGACGACATTAGAATCCTTCAGTCTGATCTAACCGCTGTTTCTAACTGGTGCCAAACTTGGCTGATGGAATTAAACATTAACAAATGTAAGGTTATGCATGTATCCCGCAACCCCAAGCATCAGTCAACTTATTACCTAAACAACATAGCTTTAGAACTAGTTACATCATATAAGTACCTTGGAGTGCACATTACAACTAATCTCAGCTGGTCAACACATAATGAACATATCATCAACAACGCTAATAGCATGTTAGGGTATTTACGCCGCAATTTTTCTAGAGCCCCATCATCACTAAAATTATCGCTTTACAAATCCTTAATACGCCCCAAGTTAGAGTACGCAGCATCAGTATGGGATCCAAGCCAAGAAAATCTAATCGCTTCTCTCGAGCTTGTTCAAAATAATTCCGCTCGCTTTATCCTGTCAAACTATAACCGTACTGCCAGCATATCTTCAATGAAAAGCAGCCTTTCCCTTCCCTCTTTATCATCACGCAGGAAACTTTTTCGGTTAACCATGCTACATAAAATATATTATCATTCCTTCCTGCGCAACGAACTCTTACCCCAACCACTATACATTTCCCATCGCATTGACCACCGTCACAAGGTTGGCATTAACTATTATCATACAAAATCTGCCACTCAGTCATTCTTGCCCCGTTCGTCCCGGGAATGGAACCACCTTCCCGCTGAAATTGCGGGTATCACCGATAACCGACTGTTCCGTGCTGCCTCAGCCAATATTGTATATGCAGAAATATCTGATGTTTATTTTGTGTTTGTGTGATCACATTGTTGCGATAATACTAATTTGTTTTGTCTTTCCTTTTCCTTTTATGTACACATCGTTTTTGTAACCATGCTACCTCATGTTATGCCTTTGTTCTGTACCACTCCCCTCTGTAATGCCTCTGGCCCTGAGGGTATAATAAATAAATAAATAAATAAATAAATAAATAAATAAATAAATAAATAAATATGCAGAGAATTGGCTGACAAAATCTGTCTGCAACATCCTATGAAATCGGCTGACAAAATCTGTCTGTAACATCCTATGGAAGCTTTCTCAGGACTGACAGAAAGCTATGTAACAATCCTGCAGTGAAAAAACACCGCAGTGAGGAAACTTAAATAGTCCAGAGATGAAATTTGTGAAGCATTATTGAGCTGAATGGTTGGCTCCTTACTCATTAATGATGGCAAAGAGCCAACATTTCGAGCTTATTTACGGTCTTATTTCAGTTCTTCTGCTCCAACATATTCAATCTACCTAGTTATTTTCAGGGTGGCAATGTTCGTTGAGTATTTATTAGAAATTATGCACAAAAAATTTCTAGTAGTTTAAAATTGCCATATAATATGGTGCTTACCAAACAGATGGCACACACAGCGTAATATTCTTTTCTGTCTCTCCTCATCAGCTGCAGTGGTGGCAAAGTAAGATGAAAGTCTGCTCCTCATTTTCTTCTTTTGGCACGTGCATATGTACATTAAACAAAATAAAAAAATCATCCAAAACATGAAAATAAAATTATCAGCATGTTTTTGACACACCACAGTATGCAGCATAGTTGTAACTAAGGAGCAGATGTAAACATGTTCCAATAGACAGATCAGTTCATGATTAAACATATAGGCTTATACTCAACACAGCGAAATATAGCAAAAACTACATAGATGTTTCGCCAAATATGCAGCTGGCATCTTCAGTATGCCCTGACACCAAATGAGCGGAGGTTACAAAGTTTGCTGCTTGTCTTGTATGTCGCTTAGTATGCGGCCGCGGTTGTTGTCCCACGCCAACTTGTCCCCCCAACGAATCACGACTCTAAAAGATTTCTCTTGCCCCCCCTTTTGTTCCCGAGCTAGTGTTGTCTCATTACTGAAGTCGAAGGCATGTCCTGTCGTCGAGCAGTGTTCGACGAGTTTTGTCTTATAATGCGTGGCATGGGTAGCTTTTAATGTCTCCTTTGTGCTCTTTGAGCCCTGTTGGTCGCTTCCAGCCTATTTCACTCATGCATGTGGTGTCGCATACATCACTGATCAGCACTTGGAGTCATATAGATGGAAAACGTGGTTGGTGAATTGCAACGACGCCATTATCCAAGCAGGTTTATCAACGACATCCAGAAACACATGCAAAAGGGAACAATGAGTGTGCCGCGAGAAAACACAAAACTTATTGTTTCTGTAGCGAACGCTGAAAGTTTTTCAGACTCTGTTCAAGTAGCGCTTCGTCCACTGGGTGGAATTAAACAAATTTCGAGCCTCATTGCACCTTGGTAAACGTGCTCTCTAAGCCCAAAGACAGCGCCCCTGCGAAAGATCGAAACAGGGTTGTTTACAAGCTCCTGTGCGGTGGCTGCGACACCACTTATATTGGCAAAACTGGAGAGAAGTAGTCAACGAGTTTTAAAGAACACAAAGGGGACATCACAAAAAACCACGCATTCTCAGACAAAACTCATCAAACACTGTTGAAAAATGGGACGTGCCTTCGACTTTCGTAATTCGACGACGTTGGTTCAGGAACAAGAAAGAGGGAAGAGAAAGCTTTTCGAGTCGTTAGACCGTCGTGACCAGCCAGTGTGCAACAACAATCACGGCCTCCATCTGAATGAGTAGACACATACGAGACAATCAGTGAATTTGGTCACCTCCACACATTTGGTGCCTGTGCACGCTGAGAATTCCACTCACATAGAAGGTGAATTGTCTTAGTATATTTGTTATATTTTGTTGTGTAAAGTCGTAATACGTATTATAACAACTAAAAGAGCAGAGTTTTGTTTCGATGTTATATTGGCATATGTTCAAATATTTCCAGAGAAAAAAGTGTTCATTCAAACAAAAAACAAATATTTATAGACTTTCTTTATATATTTGCGCACATAAGTCCCTCCTGAGGCAAAATACACAATGCTACTCAGCATTCATGCCATGTGTTGACTACCGATAATCTACCATACCATAATTATGCTATTGCCGGTGAACCGTTTCCTTGGAAATTGTTATCTATGCATCTCTTCTATTTGGCTACACCACTTGTGTTAATTGAAGAAGTGCAACAGTTGACTACCAAATTTTTCGTTAGTAGTTAGCTCAACGAGTGCTGCTCACTCTATCAGATTGCTCCTAAATTTAAAGCATAAAAACAAACTTGATCAAATTTCATGCATTTGCCTTAAGTGAAATTTTCAATTTTTTTGGAATAGGACAAGCATAGTTTTTTTGCTCTACACTTTGTCGTATAGGATTAAACTTTATGTACTTCCTCGTCATCAAGATACTGTATCAGTGGCCTTGCAGAATCATTCCCTTGAATATCATGGTAAGCTGCAAATTCACAACAAAACACGGCTAACTCACGTAAAATGCCTAGCCTTCATTATACTGGTGTAACTTATGTTGCCAACATTTTGCCTCGTGCAAAGCAACCGAATACCTGCATTTTACGATATTTTGTTTACAACATACCGCATTTATGACACTCATATTACTCTAATAATAATCACTCTATAATGCCTCTGTCGCAGCTTAAAGCACCCTGAACAAAAACAGGCGAAAAAAAAGACGAAAGCATCAAAATTTCACTTGAGAGCAGCTTCTGTTCCGATAAACCATTTACTTTCAGTGTTTCTCAAGCTCTGCCTGTATTTATGAATACTGCTAGCAGGCCGCAGCTGCACACCAGTCTTTGTGAGGTAGCACCTTGATGTCCATGATGTCAGACGTCCCTGCGGCATGATGTCAGATGTATTGTCCTGCTACTTCCCTTTCTCAACTTCTGCTTTACATCGTGCACTCTTCCTTCAACAGAACTGCTAAGATGGCCCCTTTTTTCGGGGCTTTACTCTCCAGCCGGTAGCAATATTCACTGCCGGTGCTATTCATATTCGTTCTAGGAACCCTACAAGGGGAATGTAGTGAGTTCAAAGACACGAGCAATAGTTGGCGAGTGTTGAAACCCGTTTCAGGGGATCTTAAATGTCACCTCCTCTACTTGATCACGTGGCCACTAGATGTGACAGTTAGTAAAAAAACATTATTGCCGTTTACACGTGCTCCGGCGTTACCTTTAACAGTGGACCCCTCTGGACATATACTGCGGGTGTTGCGCATGGTCCGCTTGATACTTACGTCGCTACATACAGAAGCTTCCCGGAAATTATCTTTTACTACTTCCTGGCTATCACTACACAAAGCCCCTTTTTCATGCATTGCAGTGAGTGAAAAATGGTGATTTCATGGGCGTGAATGGCGGAAGGAATTTGCCAGCCAAAACATTACTAGCTTCATGCATCGCTAAACAGATGTTTTCGTTGTCACTTTCTTTTTTTTTCTCACATAGCTACTTGAAATCTTCAAGAATATGAAGGGGGATCGGGGTGACATCGGTCATGATGTGGTGCAAGCTGGTGAGCCAACTGAATGGAAGATGAGATCAAGCAGCATTACATTCATACTTAGAGGGTGGTCTCATACTTACATACACGAATTCAGAACTCAGATTTAGTGAAACATATGAGAGTCAATTCTTTCAGCTATAGAACGCTAAAATTCGCTAAAATTCGTAAGACGAATGCAAATTGCACCCGCTGAACTTTGAACAACGAATCTAATGATATCATATTCATGCAG
Organism: Rhipicephalus annulatus; assembly: GCA_013436015.1. Lineage (NCBI taxonomy): Eukaryota > Metazoa > Arthropoda > Arachnida > Ixodida > Ixodidae > Rhipicephalus > Rhipicephalus annulatus. The sequence continues at coordinate 170,833 of WOVY01013634.1, forward strand.
ATTTCTAATCTAAAAATTGGGTATTTATTTGATATGTCTAAGGCAGTGTTCAATAAATGTGAAAAGTTAATATTATTCGCACGCTCCTACAAAATAAACAGCACAGTACACATAGTCGGGAAAGTTTAGAGGACTTATTAAGCGCGAAAAGTGCCTGTCGCTGTCTACACAAGTGCTAAATAAAATCATTGGTTGACAACATAGATCACCAAAATTTTTGCAATCATGATGTCATCAAGTGACATCGCTGCTTGTTCTAAATTGGGCGCATTCCCGAAAAACTGACAAACCACTGGAGGCGCAGAAAGTTTTTGGTGAGGGAATACAGTCGACCGAGAAGCAGAAAAGGATGGCTGCTTCGGCGTTCCAATCCTCTAAGACAAACGCATAAGGGATCTTAGGAGTCTTTTGGGGACAGAAATTTCACACACCCCCTGCGCATTTACTGGGCTTTCACAAATGCGACGGTAGACCTGTCAGAGTCTCTTCAGTTTGTTCACATGGTACTGCAGATATTTTCATTCCAGTTTTAGAACAGCAGCACAGTGGTGTGGTATACAAAGTGATCACACGAAACGATTGCTTCATTAGTGCTCACCTATGTGAGTACTCATAGCACTAGCATGCGATATGGTTATTGTGAAACCTCACGCACAGTCTTTTGTTTTTCAATTTCCAATTCTTTTGTTTCAAACTTGAAATTGCCCCCTACTCCGACCTCCTTTGTGCTTTTACCATCTTGAGGGTCAGGACAGCACGCTAGCTGATTGGGACACTTGGCTTCGCGAGTGGAAGCTGCGAAACCAGTCCGGGTATTGCATTTGTCACTTGGGAGGTGCAGGGGAATGGCCGGCTCACACAGTTGTGGCTGCACCCAGTGAGCATTCGAAAAATTTCATTGGAGAAATACGCTTGAGCGCGTCTTCGTTGTCTGGGAACGTCTCATTTTCTAGGTGCCTATGGTGGCCGATGCTGAGAGTAAATGCGTTATGTCTCGCTGTGGTCAGTGAAGACCGGGTGCCTAGAAAGTAAACTATAACATGACCTACATGAGCGAACAGATCATTTGCCAAAGCTGAACTTTGCTAGAGGTAAATGGTGACCAACTTGTCTAGTTCGTGCAGTTGAAGCTTTAATGCTACTGCCTCTCTGCTAGACCAGTCCCTGCCCACTACAAAGGGCAGATGGCATCTTACCAATGATATTCGAGGACACAATTGTCATTAGCAATACAAGTGTTACCGTAATTTGAGAGTAAGTATTACGCAAGCAAACACATTTTTTATAAAGAAGTTGGCATACTGAAAATATTGTTTCCAAACTTAAGTAGGCATCAAGCACTTGACGTTTGTTTTGCTGCGCGTGGCCGGGAACGCTATGGAGCTCACGCAGCCATCCAAACTCTTTGCTGCAGTCAGGTGAATATCGCTCATTAACTCACAGTTTATATTATAGTTACTGCGCACATGCAAGTTTGTTTTCAATCAACTTGCCCTGAAACTATCCACAAACTTGTCAGTGGGCCTTCCTAAAGTCTGAAAAGCACCTCTATGAAGGTCACCAAATACAAAACTGGGGGTCCGTAGCCTCTGAAGTTATCCTCAACGCACTGGTAAAAAAAGTCTCGGGGGCTTAGTATTTTTCAGGAATGATTTGCAGACGATTCAAGCTTCCTCTCAGTTAGCAACTGTCGCCAGTCAGTGCAACGTTTATAGAGGCTGCTTGTCCTTGTGGCCTCCCCTCCTATCCCAAGAAAAAAAACGCGACGCGCGTCATGTCGCCACCCCTTCACATGTGCAGACAAGTCTCTCGAAAAAGTTCTTATACCACCCTTCAACTAGTTTCAGGTGTAACACACACTGCCAAACCTTCCTCACCTCCCCGCAAAGTAAAGAGCACCAGGTAAAGTCCTACGAGTCTCAAAAATAGAAGGCAAGGTGAAGTTCTCTGTGTACTTCAGAAACGCCTCTGCAGTTCCCTGGCTACAAAGGTGAGAAGCCAAGCAGGTCCTACAATTCTCAGCAAAATTGCCAAACCACTTGGTCAGCAATGTGGCACGCTTTGTTTCCTTCTTTCTTTCTGTCATTCTGTCTCTTTTTTTACTTTTTTCTGAGCAGCCTCTTGTGGTTACATTGTGTTTTGGAGACGTAGTGACTGAATTTACCCACTGGGCTAGACATTGAAGTGTGAAATCTGGAGGAATAACCCATACGTGTTTCGGCGGCATAGTCATGTTCAGCGGCATCGCTTTTGACAAACGTCAGAACTGACACGAGACAGCTTCATTGTTCTTTTCACAGATGACGGCACCACCAAAAAATGTTTGCAATAGTTATTATTTGTAGAAAATCTTTTGTGTCAAGCGCTGCTACGCAAAGTTAGTGAGCACTGGTAAATGCAAAACATGACATAGTCCTGTTAATGTGCGATAATTGTGAATTAGCAATAAAAGAAAAAATCCAATTCGCACAAACCTGGCAAGCAGGAAAATGAGCCAAATTTACTCTTTCATAAATTTTTCTAATTAGCTTATGACAGTTTTCTCTGCATGGAAAGGCGTGCTGGTTCCATATTAAAAATTTCAAACTTTCATCTTGGACAGTTTTTACACATCGTTGGTAATGCCTGAACAAGTGGATCCATAAGTTTGGGAATTCAAGCAGTTAGTATTCACGGGCTATTTGTCAAAACGCAAAACAACTTCGCATAGACATTAGACACATTGTAGCCTGGAAACCCCTTCAATATTGTTGTTCTACACAAAAAAGAAAAATTTATTCACTCAATCTTACATTGTTCTACTCATTTTGATTGAAGCCTGCATGACTTTTTGATTGCTTGACTGGCTCCATTTCTTCATAGAAACCTTGCATATAGCTTCATGAAGAGGCTCAGGAAATTTCATTTTGTTATGAAATTTCACATTGTTTAACATTGCTCACATTGTTTTGAGTGCAATGCAAAACCGCTTCAGACTAGGCGACAATACTAGCGGTCATTAGAGAGAAAAGAATGCAAGCTTTCTAATGCAATAGAGTTCACATCAATAGGCTGAACATAGAGAGTCAGCAAACAGTGAATAAAATGCAGAGTGGGTGCTTCCGGAGTGGTACCGCCTCCCTAATAAATCATTTTATTGGGCTAGTTGGTACATGCTTACTCAATTTAAAAAAAAGATGCATACCAGCGGGGAAGAATATTGAGAAGAGAACAGAAAGGGCGTCACTGGCAACTAACTTTATCCTCAGAAAATCTGAGAAATATATAAGCATAGCAACCTTGCGCACGCACATTGCCTCACATGCTAGTCAGAAAACACGCGATACGATTGACAACAAAAGAAATATGACAAAAACGCCACTAAACAAAAAAAGATTCTGAAGAATGAAATTCGCCACCAAACAGAGCAACAGATGTAATACTAACATGCGTATCTTTCTTTTTTTTTAATGTAGTATGCTTCCATAATTTGGCGTCCTAAGGTGTCATTACTATTTCGAAAGATGGATACACTGCATGACCTAGCCTCACACTTGCAGGAACCACAATGTGCTGGCAAACGTGCCGGTGCATAAAGGACAGAATGAGGGAGCAAAGAAATTCTGTGAAAAAATAAACTTTCGACATATTTGCCAGCACTTTGTGGTTTCTGCAAATGTGAGGGTAGGTTCTCCAGTGTATCCGTCCTTGGAAAGAGTAATGATGCCGTGGCACGTGAAACATAAGGAAGCAATCTACATTAAAAAAAAGGGAGATACGCATGTTAGTGTTACATCTGTTGCTCTGCGTGGTGGGGAATATTTGTTTCTTAGAATCGTTTTTGTTTAGTGGGTTTTTTGTCATCATTCTTTTATTGTCAATCTTACGGCATGTTTTTTGACTAGCATGTGAGGCGATGTGCACGCGTATGGTTATATACCATACGCTCATATATTTCGCTCATTTTCTAAGAACAAAGTTAGTTGCGAGTGACGCCTTTTCTGTTCTGTCCTCAATTTTGTTCTCCAATTGTATGGGTCTTTGCGTATTTCAGTAAGTACTGTGTTATTTTTCAATAACGAAACTCTTTCAACACCAAAATTTTTCTGTTCACCTGTCCATCTGGTTACAGCAAGGGTAAGCTGTATACAAAAAAAATATAAGAAATAAAAGCATCAAACCATGCACCAGAATAAAAATATCACAATAAGCGAAACGAAAAAGATGCAGCCTGTTTGCTCGTATCTCTAAATCTGATCAAAAGAGAATGCTTTTTCTCTAAAAGGTGCAACAATAGCATGCTTACACATGCGTCAGTTGACCTTCTAATCTCCTCCACCTTTACATTCTTCCCGATCCTTTGGCCTGAACTAGGTGCAAGAAACACACTGTCTTCAAAAATGGACCTAACTCATCAATCCACGAAAGCATTTCGAAAAACCTTTAAACTGCTGTTTATAGACTGCAATGGTGCTCACAGAGTGTATCAATATGTAAGGTTCCTGTCTGAGACACTGACCCTCCTGTATGTCACAGATTAAACGGAGAATTTAAGGGCTGAATTATCTTTCAAAGACACTGCCTGAGCACTCACACAAAATATTTGCATAGCGTTTTATCTGTTGCAATAAGTAGCTAATGGCACACTCATCGTGGATTAAACAGTTCGTTACCTAGAAAAAGGTTTTACATGGTCAGTCACGATTTCGGTTTCAGAGAGCGCTAAACAAGTGAGGTGGGACGTAACACGGTTTTCATGTGAGCAAAGCTGGCTACATGAACACAAAAACGCATGGACGTGGTCACTCATAAGACAACTTTCTTCAATGAAGGCTTTTTGGGTGCAGCGATAATTGCCTCTGAGATGTAAATATGCATGACCCATAAAAATGCGCAGCCAAAGGAAGGACATCAGCCTTTGTGCTCCCTTGCAAGTCTGCCCCCTCTTCATTTGAAGAAGTCTGCTAGGAGAGCACTTGCAAGGGTTGTGGAAGGCAGCACAAACTTATGAGGACGAAGGGGGTGAGTTGTTTAGACAGGTACCAGAGGGGTGATCTGCAAGTAATGGTATGACAAGCACTAAAAAGTTGATTTTAATTTGTCCCAGCATATATATCACTTGTTGATATTTTGTAGACAACAACCATGCCCCCGCACACATATCCCACAAGTTAACTCGCCTGCAAAGGCTGCTCCGAGCAAATGCAATTAGAGGGACAAAAGATACAAAGATGCAGCACCATCTTCCAACTGAAATCTATTACAAAGCAGTGCAGATGTATATACAGTCCTTCGTTCGAACAGGCAATCAGCCCATGAAAAATTTAGAAGACGTTATAAGTAGCTTTTTGACTATAGTACAGCAATTACGAGAAAAATGTTCAGAAGTTAAGGTGGACAAACACACAACTTTCCACCGGCAACGACTGAACCTACCACCTTCGGATAATGCATTTGATGCTCTTTTCAATCAGCTAAAGCAGCGGCTGTCCTCTTGACATTATCGAGTGTTTCCAAGCACGTAAACCTGGGAGTGTTAGTGGGCACAATTCGCAGCACGTGATCTTTCTACGTGTTAGTAGCTGACAAAACGCTCTCCTACACAACCTAAAGGCATTAAGTCTACAAAAACAAGACCCTCGCCTTGAGTGAACAAAGGGAAATTTCAGGGCTCATTTTTCTTTGTTAAAGGGATTGTGCTCTCCTTGTGTTTATGACATGTTACACAATTTTGTCTGCGATCAGAGCTGCAGCCTTTTTAGTTCATTGAAGAAATAGATCTGCACAGGCAAGAAAGTACACTGCCTTTGCCTCAGAACTTTCTCCCTACCTCCTTGAGTCTGCGAGAGACACTGTACATGCGATTCACACAGTTGTCTTATTCCTTTCTTGGGCCTTCGATGTGGCCAGCCACTCCTCTTCACGCCTAGGATCTATCACATACGTAAGCAAACTTACAGCTACCAAAAGAATACATCTTGAGTGAAACTCGCAATCTTAAAATGAAATGTTTACTCGGAGAATGCATCATCCACCTTGTTTGAGATGAGTCGATCCCCACAGAGCATTCTGCAAAGGCAAGTGCATGTTCCGCCTTTTAGCCACTTTTTAATACCGCGACACAAAAGCAGCAATGGCTTCCAAGCACAAGGTTCACAACACCAATATGAGTGTTATTCTTTGAGAAACCACCTTCAGTTCAATATTTTAATCGTTCCTCATTCAAGAAGTAGCTATGCTATTTCACGAAATCGGAACACATTCTAAGAAAGCTTCAAAGTGGGTACGACATTTTACTTCCAGTCCATTGATTGTGCCTAGTGAAATACCAAAAAATTCATCCACAAAGCAGGAGGATCTTACAGCACTAGAAATCATCAACCTGTTATTAACATTTTTACTTTCAGTACAAGCCAAGTACAAGTCATTAAAAATTAATGCAATGATTAACCAAATATAGGCAGCCTGCCAGCGCAAAGGATCTATTGCTGTACGTCAAGGATGCTATCAAATTTCTTTAAGCAGTATCCTTCCCTGCAAAGTGTTGAATGTCACTGGTAGGTGTTTGGAATTGTTTCTCACACTGTTACTTGAGTCTACCTTTCCTCGCTTGGTAACAGAGGTGTATTTGTAACGGCAGGGTATTATTATTGAATCGAGCACTGCATCAATTCTTAGAGACCGGCACTTGACTAGTATTTAAAGCAACAATAATAACACATTGCTAGGTTTCAGTGCTGTACAATCTCTTTCTATGTAGATAATTTTTTTACTCTTTAATTTGGTAGAATCTGTGGACTGCAAGTAGGTTTTCAAGTCCAGTATGGAGGTTTTGTAACACAAGCTCCAGCATCTTGTGGCAACACTTGAGATTCCTGAATGTTTCAGAATCGAATCCTTGCGCTTAACACAGCTTTTTACAAAATGGTGCACAAGTTTGCGGTGTAAGTCTCGTCCATGGAAGCCACTGCTGCCTTTCTCATTGGGGCACACAAAAAGGGCCAAAAGGGTGGTCATGCACCTGGCCTTGCAAAGTGCTCTGCGTGGATCACTTTAACTCAAGGTGGTTGAAGCATTTTCCAAGTAAGTGTCTAGACTTCATATTGCAGGTTCAACTCAAGACGAGTTGCCTCTAGCCGAGGATTTGCTTAGGAATGCGAGGTATCCTAGGCGTAGAAAGGAGCTACAGACAATCTGAAGGGCTGCGAGAAAAGAGGACGGCTGTCGCACTCAGCATGCACAGTGTTTCTCACAAACTCTACTAGCAAATAGGGAGAAAGTGCTGGAGTTTTAGTAGTGTTTATGGCCCTCAAAACTTTCTGACCTACGCAGATTCATCGATCAAATGAAAGGAAGGAAACAGTGCCGCGCTCATCACAGGAAGAAGTATGTAACCTGTGTTAAAGGCGTGATGTACAAAATTACTGACATGTGGCAAGAGTTACATGAATCAGATGGGACATTGTGTTAAGGATAGACTCCATGAAACCTTTGTAGCATACAAACAACAATGACAAGGCCTTTCCAAATCTATGAGTGGGATTGTAGGTGTCTTTGAAGCCAGCGTAGTACTTTCAAGTGGTCTTAACAGGGGGTTATACTACTCTGTTAATTTTTAAACAGTAGGTTATTCACGGTATGGCCAACAATTGAGTGATTAGCATTCGAGTGTCGAGATTGGTTACACAATTCATAAGAAAGTTGCATTCATTTATTCGATTTTAAATTATTTGCAAGTGGTTAAAGCAAATGAACAGATGTGCCGCACGTCACCACGTCGATAGGGATACGCTTTGCAGGCTGCAGTTGTTTCAACTCATAAAAAAGAATCGTACTTGCTCTCCTCACAGTATAATTGGAGTAAAATTAAAATAATGCTATAAAACGAAGGTACTTATACAAATATAGTAACCCTGACTTGAGCCTAACATAGAAGGCTATGATAACGGACGCGATGGAAGAGGATACGGCAAAACTGGTGGCCCGGGGAAACATGGTGAAACCGTTGTTTAAACGAACAAGGGGCTGCTTGCCACTCATTCAAAGGGCCAATTTTTCGTAGACATAATCACACAGAGCAACGTAACATTGATTCTGATAATAGAATAGTTGATATTATTTTTACTTTATTTAGTGCATACATCGTTTACACTGCATAAATCGAGATATTGAAAGTGAATGTGTGCAAAAATGACACAATAATATTTTTTGTTGCATACAGTAGATTGCATCGGTGTCACACGAGCACTTTTGCGCGTCAAAAAGATTGATTTGGAAGTATGGCCATTTGGGCTAGTTGGTATGACATGACGATAGTTAGAGCGTGAGAAGGGAATGACGACGGGTCTGATTTCTTAATTGCGATCAACAATGAGAGTTGCTAAGTGGTGCAAAATTATCTGGTTTGAGTTTGCCCGAATCGAGAGTCCAGCCACAATTCAGGAGCCAAATAACGATCAATAGTGCCCGTGTGACAACGGCAGTGAACGTGACTTACGGCACAATTAGTGCGACGAAACATGCGATGGCAAACCGGGCTACAAAAAAGAAGACTGCGAAACCCCGCTACTTACCTAATCATGCAGCCTGAGGAGTGGACAGGTGGAAGCCGTTGCCGCCACCGAACGCCTGGAGGGGGCACTGCAGAACACAAAGGCGATAAATGCAGCCATGCAGACTCTATATAAACTAAAATGTTACATTGTTAACTACTGATGAAGGGACCTCGGCGGAAACTTCTATTATGTTGAGTGCGAAATTATCACGTGACTATAATAGCCCATGATGCAAGGCGCGGCCCAATGTTGACAATATATAGCCTCCAAGACAAATAAAGCCAGTGCCAACCTAAAGGATATTGCTTGTTTTAAAATTTCACATACTTTTCGCGCAATTGTAATATTATTTTCAATCATGACTGCATTTTGTTTTGGTGACGTATGGTGACCGCAACATGGAAACTTTACGTAAAAACGTATCTGCAAGATTGTTGATCAAAACATGATTCGGTATCGGAAGCAGAGGTGTTAAAGTATATCAGTAATTCCTAAAATACCAGTGGAGTAACGTTTTACATTTAAGTCTGCCGTGTTCTTAACAGCCTAATGGGGCCTGCCACAAGTGAAACAATTACCAGCAGTGTAATTTCCAGTAGTGTAGCAGCTCTAAGTCTAAGTGGCAGAGATAATAAAGAAAAAAAAGGTCCTAATAATTGCTGCGTTGTGCCAACTGTTTAGCGCGTATGAGTTTCGCATATTCCTTCACATTAAACAAAATTCAGCCTTCAACTCGTGGAAGAACGCATCCCGGAATAGGCAGACTCTGATTCATTACGTGCGTTCGGAAAGCCAACCCACTGCCCCATTAGTCAGCGAAAAATCGCGTGAACTTCCGACAGCGACATGCCTTGGTGGGCAGCAATCGGGAGTGCCCTCGCCTTTTGATTGGCGTACGGACCGTGAGAAAGATGAAGCTTGCGAGTCCAAACGCAAGACCTCCCGTGGTTTGCAAGGCGCTCATAAAAAATTTTGGTTTTGTGCACAATAAAATTCTCAGCGACAGTTTTTTAATTGCGATAACATCGCAAGCTGCCATCTCAGCGCCTAAGGTAAAGCTTTTTTTGTGATGCTTTTTTACGTGCCCAATGAGCCCTTTTTGGGCGTAACGCATCAGACAACAATTCCTGTAAACGATACAGGTAATGTTTCTAAGCCGCCCTGCCATGGTAGTCTAGTGGCTAAGATACTCGTCTGCTGACCCGCAGGTCGCGAGATCAAATCCCGGCTGCGGCGGCTGCATTTCCGATGGAGGCGAAAAAGTTGTAGGCCCGTGTGCTCAGATTTGGGTGCACGTTAAAGAACCCCAGGTGGTCGAAATTTCCGGAGCCTTCCACTACGGTGTCTCTCATAGGCTTATAATGGTTTTAGGACGTTTAACCACACAAATCAATCTATCAAGTTTCTAAGCCGTTACAGTTGGTGTTTGAGGTCAGGTAATTACTTCAAAAATCTCTGTACTTGCGAAGCTATTACAATATTTATTCTATTTAGAAATATGTTGCTCCATAGATTCAGTGCACAAAGGTAATTGCACACAGCTCCTACATGTATGTAATTATGTATATATGTATGTGTTATGTTCACATGATTTAATACGCTACTGTGTTTTGAGCACTTTCATCCCCATTTCGAGTCTTTGTAGCTTTCCTTGCTCATTGAAAACATTTCCATGACAAAAACTGACGCATTGTTACACCTTTAAATAAAGCATCTGCATTCTTTGGCGTTCGTTATTGGTACCATTTTTGTTGCCATTTGTCGCTTACTCTTCTCTAGCTTCACGATTCGCGTAATCCGCTAAGGGAACTATTGGCGCATCTCCTAGAACTGATCCTTGCCCTGCTTTTCAGCAAGAGCACTGTATACTCGCGTCTATTGTTTAGCTGAAAAGGTTTCCAGACTGACACAAAAACAATGGCAGCATATCCACGGAGTGAATGATGGAGAGTGGGGCGAAGCATTCGTCCGTCCATGCGTCCGTCTGTGTGACCGTCCATGCGTCTGTTTGTGCGCCCGTCCCTGCGTTCTTTCATGCATCCAACCCTGCGTCCGTTCTTGCGTCCATCCATGCATCTGTTTGTGTGTCCGTTCGTTCATCTATTCAACACTCCAAGTCCCACCATCTCGCTTCTTTTTATCATATATTCCCCATATAGAAGCACCGCCATCCAGCGGACATTACAAGGACTAAACGAGAGGTGGCACACGCACACTCTCTTACGGCCTGCGCTTTGGGTCCACTTCCCACCTTTAACCACCTCGAGTTCATGGTATATATTAGTTCACTGTATTCATGGCACTGCGACCAAAAGCTCGCTAAACCTTTCGAAAACCAAGCAGGTTACGCCCAGCGAGTATAACGTAGCAACCTTTCCCTGTCAGATAGGGCTCAATTTACATGCCAATGGCTGCTAATCAGAAATGAGAGACAGGAGAATTCGGCTTTTAGTTTCTTACGGCTTGCGCTTCGTATCTACTTCTCATTTTTAACCACCTTGAGTTCATTCATGGTATATACAAGTTCATTGTATTCATGGCACTGCGGCTCAACGCTCGCTAAACCTTTCTAAAGCTAAGGAGGTTACACCTAGCGAGTATAATGTAGCATCCCTTTCTTGTCCGATAGTGCTCAATGTACATGCCAATGGCTGCTAATGGGGATCGCAGCGTGCGTGTTGACTAAAAGCCGAATGCTCATGTCTCTCATTCCCCATTAGCGGCCATTGGCATGTACATTGAGCACTATTTTTTATTGTTAAACAACGCACAGAAGAAATCTCTCACTGGCACCACCTTGGAGGTCAAGTGTTATACCTATTTCGGGTATGTGCCACTGGTGGTTACATACGAGGGACGCCCAAGCCACGCCATAAGGAGCTTCGCTCCTAAAAAATACTTGCGTGCATCTGGGCATCTGTTTCTTCTAAGGACATTATGTCAACACAAACGTGACCTGTGAACTCTAATTTCCTTCAAGACAATTCGCACTATGACCACTCGACTTTGTGCAGTAAACATTTAATGGTCTTTCAGCTGCAAACACGAAATGGGGACAATATCCGACTACTGGTGCTTCAATTAGATCGCGCTCAATCCGAACACAAAAATTGCAGTGGCTTCAATCTCACCATTGTGTGTGTGCTCTTGTAAAGCTGTTCTCTATCGAACTAGAAAAGTACACAGTAGTAGTGTTGCGAATCATCTGAAACGTTTTCGCAACACAGTTCGTTGATTCCTTTGCCTAACTTTTTTGTGTATATACAACAAAAGCTAGAAATAGCCACTGCTCACGCCGTTACTGGGTAAATGTACACTGTCAATAAGTTGTGGCTCATACCCACATACCTGTAGTACATACTCAGCCTTGATATACGAGTGTTTGCCGCAAGTGTCTGGTGGAAAGGGTTTGATGACGTACACGAGAAGATTTTCACATTAATAATGTCATGACCTGCGAGTTATATTGATCGAGATATCTCAGCCTCCCATATATTATTGGTGGCTTGCCCCAAGTTAAGGGGGCGATCACGAGAACATGCAGACGCAGACGTAGGCGGATAGATAGATAGATAGATAGATAGATAGATAGATAGATAGATAGATAGATAGATAATATCAGAGGAATCCATAAGGAGCTTGAAAACACAGTTGGCATAGATTATTTAAAAGCTGAGATGAAGGAGAATACGTTTGTTTGCCAGATTCTCGTCTAGTAGCTAAGATACTCGGCTGCTGACGTGAAGATCTGCTGCTGACCCGCAGCTTTCTTCAAAGTAGGCCCATCCTTTTGTGTGTTTCTCGTGCCTCCTATATATTCAGAAGGCCGTGTAAAAACACGTTGGACTCAGAAGGCTATGTAGGGCATGAGTTTCTTATAAACACACTAGAGGAAACTGGCGCTATTGCATCTATGGGAGCTGCAACCCACGGCTTTTCAGCGAGTAGGAAAATTATGGCTAGTACACGGATTTATCTTACCTTCGTTCTCGTGGCTCTCTTTGACGTCGCGTCAGTTGAGGTTGATTTGTCATCAAAGAAAAATCAGCATATATTAAGCAGTTACACCTCAGTACCCAAAATTTTTAGGCTCACCAATTCAAATCGAGCCACAAAGCTTTCAACAGTTTGTTCTTTTATTCGAAAGAAGACCAAAACACAACAATAAATTGCCACAAGTGCGTTTAAAACCCGCAAACACGATGACTAGGTAAATTTGTGTACTATGTCAATCATTCCCATGGTCGGTGAACAATCAGAGTACCAGAGTCTTCACCCGTTAATTTCAGAAAAGCCTATAATAGCGGGGAAAACTGCCGCCTGCCTCATTGGAACGAATTCATCTTCTAAGTGGCTAAATGTTGGGGAGTAGGTTGCCGATACAATCTACTGAGAAGAAAAAGAAGATCGTTTTCACCTTGGCGTGGTCTGAGCCAAAGGTATGGAGGACTATGCGACCTATTTCCTTGGGCATTAGGTTTAGAGCTCTGTATGCGTCATACAACGCTGGATCACCTAGCGTTGTCACGCGATGCGGTTCGTATAGCTTGCGCGTACATTCGTTTTTCACGATTACTGACATATATAATGGCTAATTATTGTGCTATCTGTATTGCGACCTCATTGAGTATATCATCGCTGGGCATTTCTTACCTATACACGTATTCTCGATTTCATATCATGTCTTGGTTTCTGTCTGAATAATCCGCCGCAAGTGCGTTTTAAAGAAGGCGCTGCGCTATAACAGACTGAACGAGGCCAGTTCGGCTGTCGGTCATGGTGATCGCATTTAAATAAGGTGATATGCTAACAATAAACTCATATGAAATTTTTGACTTTCACAAAGCCCCAACGATAAAATGAGTCTCTTTTTCGACGTTTCGAAATGAAGTGATCCTTTCTTCAGGAAAAATGACAGCGGAGGTGCTGAGGTGCAATTTTTAGTGTCATTGACGGACCATCTGAGAAAAAAGAGAAAAGGCGCGTCTATATGGTGTGACTCTTAAGGGGCTTGTGTTTGCTGTGGTTGCGTGAGATTGATGGGCTAGAGCTGACAGCGGATCATTGATGTCTTCGTATGACGTTTTTCTTGCAGTGGTTAGGCCGTTAAAATATTCGGCAAGATTCTTTTGCAATGTTTACAGTTGTTTTTAGTCTTTTGACTCTGCCATGGTTACCGCAGTAGTCGTTTTTGTTCGTTAGATTCTGTTGTCAGGGTTTCATTTTTTAATGCAGCGCATGCTATAGTCTGCGTCCTCTGAGTATTCTGTAAGAGTGCTTCCCTGTCTTGGAAACTGGTTCACTTGTATTGTGCTTCCTAATTTTTCTAGTTAGGTTTTTGATTGTTTGTTTAGTCAATTTATACAGCCTGGCAATCGAAACATTGGACCTTTTCTACGACAACTTGTGTTTTTAGGGGCGAAGCTCCTTAGGGCGTGGGCTGTGCGTCCACTGTAGCCTGTATGTAGCCACCTCTAGTTTAGTTCTTGCAGTGTTCACTAGATGGCGGTACCGTCCCCTGTATGTAGCCACCTCTAGTTTAGTTCTTGCAGTGTTCACTAGATGGCGGTACCGTCTCCTGTATGTAGCCACCTCTCGTTTAGTTCTTGTAGTGTTTACTGGATGGTGGTACTTGTAGCTGATGATGAAAAGATGCAAGATGTTATAAACTAGAAAGCGGTACTTGTAGTTGATGAAAGACACGAGATCTTATAAAATAGGAATGATGTCACATATGGCGCGTGTCATTGGTTGAAGGCAATCGTTCGATTTAGTGCGGCGACGTACGCTAGTGGGAGCGATGTAATCGAGTGGGCAAAATGTACAGAGGATTCATGGTTTACCAGGTTTACCTCCGGAGCTTCGCCCACTCATCATCATTCACTTCGTGGATATGGCGGAATTTTTTTTCTGGTGCATGTTTTTTGGCTATCCGCAGACGGAGATTTATTTTGTGGCCGGCTTGTGCACGACTGCTTCGCCTTCTTTCTTTAGGATAATGCCAATGGCTAATATATTATTTCTTTTTAGAGTCTCATGAAAGTCATATAATAATTGACCAAATTGCCAAACAGGCAACTTTGTCGAAATATTTTAGCTTATATGAAGGTGCACGTTAAAGAGCCCAAGTTGACTGAAGTCGCTCTGAAGTCTACCACAGCGGCTCGCCCCATAATTACACTGTGAATTTCACTCTTAAACTCTGGTGTGTCACTTTTATTGCCTATGATTAGAGAGGCCGGCAAACGAAAAGGCCAACTGATCTATTGGTAATTGTTAGAGCTTGCAAAAAAAATACACAGAAAAAATTTCTCTTCCCATTGACAAGATTCATAAAACCTGGAAAGAAGATTAAACAAAACGTGAGAAAGAGGGTTCTTTCTGTCAGCCAGCGTCTCTCGTGAAGGGAAAAAATAACAAGAACGAAGCAACACAGTGAGCTATCATGTAGCTGCGGTACTCTCGATCTAGATAAAAACATGTATTTATTCGTTACTTAAATGCAGATATAGGTTCAAAGGCGGGAACATTGCTAAACTTTGGTGGTTCCGTGTTAGGACATTGGCATAGGAATGGCACACTGACGTATTTAGGGCGGTTTGCTATTTTATTTAGGTCCCTGGTTGATTTCTCTTTAAAATTTTAAGTTGAACTAAACTGTTGAAGGCACAATAATATGTATTTTCTTTCATTTACTGTAAAATGTTGGGTGAAGTAAACACAGCAGCCTCGTTTTCTCAAAGTTACATAATTTGATTTTTTACTCTTCTTTTATTTCTCTCTCTCTCTCTCTTTGTCTGTTTAAAATTTTTGTACATTGTTTGTATTTGATTATCTTTAAAGTACACCAATAAGCAGTAGTTCAGTTCTGGTTGAAAGCTTCCGCTATGCTGTCTTGGCCAACTCACCTGAGTGGGTGTGTCCAATCATAGAGAGGCAACAAACAAGCAAACAAAACGTCTCGCTAGCTGAAATGGATTCCTCTTCAGGCATAGCGCTAAACCAACAAGTACAGTGAAATGTTTAAGATTAAGACAAACAAACAAATAAAGAAAGGCGCTCTGACACAATTTGAGCACCTGCCACCCACCTCTAGCACAACTTAGCAATGAAGTCGACCATACGTTCCTAGCAGTCCTGACAGAGCGCGAAATTGTGCGAACACACGGTAGCGTGATCAAGTGCTAATGCGTGTCATTTCTCCGAGGCCGCGTTGAGTGCAGCAAAGATCGTAGTTTCAAAAGCACGGCCACCCGTCTGCCTTCCGTGGCGCTTGAATTCTTTCGTCTTCATTTGCGGTGGCGACTGTGAACGTCATCCGCTTTCTTTGGCTCAAAGAAGCGAGATGAAAGGTGCCTCTCTTGCCGCTTTATTGATAGCTTCTGCGCCCCTTGAGGTCATGGTCCGCCCGCACGCTGTCATGAAACCTTCTTATTTTTCCCTTCCCCGCATCTCCCATAGACTCAAGACAATAAAAACACGGGTATTCTAGCCAGAGTGGCGTGTTTTTTTTTTGTGTTAATAACATACCTTCAACAGTTCCTCACGCACTCTGAGAAAAAGCTATTCAGCGTTTCATTTCGGAATACGTTTGAACAGAGCTTGACTCACGATCATAAAGCAGCGTACTCTGACACATTTTGAAGTGCTTAGTAAAATAAAAGAGAACTGTAGAAAAAACTTTTGTCCGGTTCTCTTTTCTTTTTTTTATCACATACCTGCTATTGAAGTATCCTTGTTGAAAATATAACAAAAAAGTGCGTGTGTGCACCGCATGGTTAGTGTTCCTACAGGTACCGTGAAATACTAAGCTCAACAAAACAATCAATGGAGTCGTTCTAAAAGCCGGCGTGGGCTACATCCTCCATTTATTGGATGCCAGACGCCATGCGGGAATGATAACTCAGCTGTCTTTCCAGGCAGTTTTATAGGAAGTGTAAATGGTTGTCCCGTAGAAGCAAATAAATACCTGACGTTTTTCTTGCAAAATAGACCACTGGCTGGCTTTGCAAAAGTAGGATATACATCACAGTGTGGTGTTGGTCTACCAGAAGTTTCAGCCTGGATAGAACCAGTACCACGACGTACCGTATATCAAGAAAAAGATGGTAACATAATCGCGTTCCTATGTGATTCAATACGTTGAAGCCTGGAAGATAAACAAGGCATACAAACACAAACGCGGGAGAACAGAACCAGTGAGATTCAAGGCTGGCAATGAATTGATGGTTTGCGCTTTGGTAGAAATGAAGGAGCCATAAACAGAACCCGTTCGCGACGCTCACAGAAGGCGGGTCCATTCTTCACTCCTGCACTCGACAAAGTTAAGAACAGGCACAGTTTGAACGCGACATTTTGTTCATTGATTGATATGTACTGTTTAACGCAACAAAACAACAATATGATTTGGAGAGGCGCCGTATTGGAGTGCTCCAGAAATTTCGACGACCTAGGGTTCTTTAACATGCACCCAAATCTGAGTACACGTGCCTATAGCATTTCCGCTTCCATCGGATATGCAGCCGCCGCATGCAGCCGGCATTCGATCCCGTCCCCTGCGGGTCATCAGCCGATTACCGTAGCCACTTGACCATCGCAGTGGGGCGGGACATTTCATCTTTAACATAAACTAGAGAAAGAGAAAAATATAAGAATGGCATAGAGGTTTTTGTGAGAGGCTAAGCTTCAGTTTATCAATAAGAAGAAACGACGAAGACAAAATGGGCATGAGTAGAGGGTGTTGTGTGAAGGCAATGTAACTACAGGTGAATAGGGACAACTCACTTTATTCCAGTGAAACGCAAACGTGCGTTCAGGTGTGCAAATGACATTAAAAAGCTTGTGTGTATAATGTGGCAGCAGCGAACACAAGAACGGGTATATATGCGGAACACGGAGGAAGCCTTTGCAGTGCAGTGGGCGTATTCAGAATGATGTTGATCATAATTATGATGATGGTCAAGTTTCAGCATGAACATGTATTTCTTGACTCTTTCTTGCTTGTATAAAACTGCGCATTCTAATACTTTGATGTAACTTATGATCAAGACGTTGATAAGGAAGATTTAGTGGCGCAACGCCTATAGGCATAGCCAAATAGTGTCATGAGAGCTGTTACGAAGCGCGCCTCGGACGACGTTACGGAGGGCGCCGTGAAATCTCACCGCTGCCACCACTGTTACGAAAGACGGCGACGCCAACACGGTCCTGAAGGCGCCACTGCTTCGAACTCCGCCGGAAAGGTCACCAGCTGTTTGGTAGCGTAGGTTTCTCAGCTCGCGACTGCTTCTGCGCAGAGCTGATAGACGAGCGGAGGAGACGGCGGTGAGTTAAACAAAGTTAATGTACAGCATATATACAGAGGCGTTATAAATTTGGCACTGGGGCCGACAGCTTAGAGACTCGAAGAGCCGAGCTCTCTTCTCTGACACGTAGGTCAACTGCTCGCGACGTGCCGCAGGGCTTTTTTTATATGCACCGGGTGAATTCTTTGAGAAACCAAATGTCCAACCAGAAGCGCCGCTGGCCGTGAGGTCAGAATTCTCCTATGTGGTCACCGCTGGGCCGCGTCATTCTCATCAAATCCGGAGCCGCCGCACGTGGCTGCACCCAAGGACGAGTGACGCGGCCGCGCATTGCGTAAGACTCGCCAGACTGGAAGGCGCCTATTGCTGCAACGGGCTCGTGGGCTGAGAGGCTCGCTGTGCGTTGTGCGACAGAAAGGCGCGGCCACGTGATGACGCCGTTGAGTTGTTCGCGTCAGGAGGGCTAGCATGCTGGCCTTGACACAGATTGCCTTTTTCAGAGGCGTGGACGTTCGGTGTGGACTCGCAGGCATAACAGTGCTAAAGCAGCGTTAACGGGGACTGCTGAGTAACAATACTAGTATGTTACATAACTGAAAAGCGTCCTTAAGTCAATACCTCTATAGAAGTGGAAGAAATACGAATATATTAACAAATTGTAGCTGTGACGGATAAAGTGGTGTGCGGATCTTGAACGCAACATGAGTGATCTTAAAGCTAAAATTCGTGAACATAAATGTAGCAACAATGCTTTCTGTAGGTTTCTAAGCCCTAAAATGGTTCAGACATGCTTATTTTACTACTGTTAGGGTCAGGACGATACCACAAGAGAAACTTGACCTATATTTCGATCAGCCCTTGCAGGCAACTGATCTCCGTTGAATACAACGACTTGTCTACACTTAGCCGAAGCATCTGGAGCATAAAGAGCTTCATAAGCTACACATGTAAGATTCAGAGATAAACATATATCACCGAGATCTGTCCAGCAGGTAAATAATACATGAATAAATACACTCTCCTATTATATTTCTTTTGTTTTTGTTATGATAATTGATTAATTGATTGTTCGATTGATTGAATAATTTATTGATTGATATTGCCCCAATCGCACTACTGCCTTGCGCCACCGTCGACGCGGTTGTGAAGGAATGTCAGCGCTTCGAGCACGCCAAGAACCGTCGCATAACCCGCCAGTTTGCGCGTCGTCCTAATACGGCAGCCACTTCGACCTGCAAAGACAGCCCCAAGTTCACGCAAGCTACATCATCCGAAAATGTCACTCGAATCGTTCGGCGCGAACTCGTAGCAATGGCTCCTGCAGCCATCGCCTCCGACAGTCCTCAAGACAACGCATCCACCGTTTTCCTCATCCAAGCCGTCGTTCGCCAAGAAATAACAAATCTCGGCATTGCACCTGTTTGCGCTGTTCGCACTACCGAGAGCTCGGCTTCTGTTAACCAGATTCCGGTGTACCCTTCACGCTACCCTTCCCGCTACCGGAACCCTGCTGAATGGAGAACGTCAGATGATAGACCGATCTGCTTTCACTGCTTTCGCGCCGGCCACATTGCACGCTACTGTCGCAATCGTTGGACATCCAATTCATCTTGGAACACTGCGACATGGCGTCGCTTTGAAGGCGATTCTCGCCGGTTTTATAATCCGTACGATTCACAGCCTGCTCATACTAACGGTCAGGGCCGAAGGTTCAGCCGGTCACCATCACCCCAAGGCCGCCGATCTCTCTCGCCGATGATTACTCGATCCAGGTCCCCTGCACGACCTGGGTCCTCAACCTCGGGAAACTAGACCATGAAGCTCCCAGAGGTGACGCTGCATTAATGACCCGTTCTGCAAATCCTCTGTTGACGATTCCTACACGCCGCAATATTTTGGAACTTTTGGTGGATGACGTTAACGTTACAGACCTCATAGACACTGGCGCACAAATTTCAGTCATGAGTGCCGCTCTCTGTATTAAACTGCGAAAAGTGATCACGCCTCCTAATAAGTGTGCAGTAATGCTTGCCGATGGGAGCACATCTACCGTTCTCAGCATGTGCACCTCTAGCGTGTGTATTGCTTGGCGCCAGACCGTCGTATTGTTCACCGTGCTTGAGCAGTGCCCACATGACGTGATTCATGGTCTCGACTTTCTCTCTGCGCACTCAGCCCTTATCGACTGCTCGACGCGTCTTCTTCAGTTGGAACTGCCTTTTGATGCCACTGTTGCCCGTGATGCTCGAAGTCGCTTTTGTGCCACTGAGTTCCTGCATCATCCGCTGCAAGCCGCGACGTACATGCAGCTCGTATGTGATTCGCCTGTGCTCGATGGTGAAAATGTCGTTTCACCTATTACCGACGTTGTGCTAAAGCACTCCATTGCTGTCCCGCACACCGTGGTGAGAGTACGCCACAACCAGACCCATCTGTCTCTTTCGAACTTTGGTTTCCCCGCGCACGTGCTGCCTGCTGGTATTAAACTAGGCGTCATGTCGTCGTTGCAAGAGTGTGATATTTCTTAACTGTCGGCTCCGCAACCTACTCCGCACGTCAACTTGCTCACTGCGCCCAACCTGTCAAGCATTGAAATTGCCAAAATGATAGATCCTTCGCCTATCTATCAGATCTTTCCCCTCCGCCAGATCACCAAATTGCCAGATCTTTCGCCCTCCGAAGCACATGACCTCCACCGTCTGTTGACATCCTATGCGGACATATCCGATCTTGACAACCGCCCTTTAGGCCAGACATCAGTTGTGACGCATCACATCAACACCGGCGATGCCAACCCAATACATCGCCACCCTTACCGCGTCTCCGCTGCCGAACGCTCTGCCATCCAGAAAGAGGTCGAGAAAATGCTCGCCAAAGGCGTCGTCGAACATCATCTAGTCCGTGGGTATCCCCGGTCGTGCTTGTCAAGAAGAAGGACAACACATGGTGGTTTTGCGTCGACTATAGACATCTCAACAAGGTCACTAAGAAGGACGTTTACCCCTTACCAAGAATAGATGGCACCCTTGACTGCCTTCATGGCGCAAAGTTTTTCTCGTCCATCGACCTTCGATCTGGTTATTGGCAGATTGCTGTTGACCCACGGGACCGAGAAAAAACAGCATTTGTAACCCTCGATGGGTTATACCAGTTTAAAGTATTGCCGTTTGGGCTTTGTAATGCGCCGGCCACCTTTGAGCGCATGATGGATTCCCTTCTGCGCGGTTTCAAATGGTCCACTTGCTTATCCTACATAGATGATATAATTGTTTTTTACCGACGTTCGCAAGCCATCTTGAGCGACTGTCTAGTATTCTCTAAGTATTTCGCGACGCTGGTCTCCAGCTGAACTCCTCCAAATGCCGTTTCGGGCCGTCGTGAAATAACTGTACTTGGTCACCTCGTTAACGCATCTGGGGTACAGCCCGATCCGGACAAAATTCGCGCAGTGACTCAATTTCCCGTGCCCTCTTCTCCTAAGGATGTCCGGAGCTTCCTTGGTTTGTGCTCCTATTTTCTCCGCTTCATCCGGAATTTCGCCGATATTGCGCGTCCTCTCACCGAGCTTAAAAAAGACGTCCCATTTACTTGGAATTCGCCTCAAATACTGCATTTTCGGCGCTCATTGCAGCCCTCACGACCACGTCAATAGTAGCCCACTTCGATAAGACTGCCCCGACAGAAGTTCGTACGGACGCGAGTGGCCACGGAATTGGTGCTGTTTTAGCTCAGCGTCAGCATGGACGTGACTGTGTCATCGCCTACGCCAGCCGCCTTTTATCCCCTGCCGAGAGGAACTATTCCATCACAGAAAGAGAGTGTCTTGCTTTTGGTTGGGCTGTCGCCAAATTTCGCCCATACCTGTTCGGTCGCAGTTTTACTGTTGTAACTGATCATCATGCACTCTGCTAGCTTTCCTCGCTCAATGATCCCACGGGACGTCTCGGTCGTTGGTCTCTCCGCCTCTAAGAATACACCTTCTCGGTCGTGTATAAATCTGGTCACCTCCATCAAGACGCCGACTGTCTGTCACGGTATCCAGTCGATCCACCAGACGCCACAGAGAGAGCTACGGAGGCTTGCGTCTAATCAATATCTGACTTTCTTGATATCGCTTCTGAGCAACGCAGCGACCCGGATTTACTTCCCATCATAGAAAGCCTGAGTTCCGCTACTCCACCCACTTCTCTGAACTTGTATTTCCTTCATGAAGGTGTTCTCTACCGCCACAACATGCGCCCTAATGGTCCTGGCCGCCTTCTCGTTGTGCCTTCCCATTTGCGTGTAGATGGTCTTTGACAGCTTCACGATGAACCTGCCGCTGGTCACTTGGGAGTCACCCGCACTTATGATCGCGTCCGGCGCCGTTTTTTTCTGGCCACGCCTATATCGCTCTGCGCAAAAGTATGTCGCCAGCTGCCACCTTTGTCAACGTCGAAAACGACCAACATTGCTTCCAGCTGGCCTTCTTAACCCTATTGAGATCCCTGCCGAACCATTCTACCGCGTAGGGCTCGACCTTCTCGGGCCATTTCCTACTTCTGCATCCGGGAACAAATGGATTGCCGTGGCGACCGACTACGCGACACGTTACGCGATCACCCGCGCTCTTCCAACCAGCTGCGCTACCGATGTCACTGACTTTCTACTGCATGACATCTTAATGCATCATGGCGCTCCTCGACAGCTTGTTACTGACCAAGGCCAATACTTTTTATCTCGCGTCGTCCAGGACCTCGTACGTTCCTGTTCCACGAACCACAAGTTCACAACGGCATACCATCCACAAACTAATGGACTTACAGAGCGCCTAAATCGCACTATCACCGACATGTTGTCAATGTAAGTTTCTCCAGACCACCGTGACTGGGACGCAACGTTACCCTACGTTACCTTCGCTTACAACTCCTCCAGACATGACACCGCAGGCTATTCCCCGTTCTACCTTCTTTATGGACGTGAACCCTCTCTGCCTCTTGATACACTCCTTCTCGCTGGTTTAAAACTCCCCTGTCACATACGCCCCCGATGCCATAGAGCGAGCCGACGCAGCACGACAGATTGCCCGAGAACGGCTCCTACTTTCTGAAGCCTCTCAGAAAGAACGATACGATCGTGACCACCGCGAAGTTTCGTATGCCCAGGTTATCTCGTACTCTTGTGGACCCCATGTCGTCACATCGGCCTCTCAGAAAAACTTTTATTTCGCTATGACGGACCATACAAAGTCCTACGCAAGATCACGAACCTCACCTACGAGATACAGCGAGTCGTCGACGAAGCGCACTCAAAGCCACTACCATCCACTGTTGTGCACGTCGTAGGACTGAAGCCTTATGTGTCACCCAACACTCCCCTTTCGTGACAAGCGCTGGGTTGGCGCTTTAAAGCCGCGGGGTAGTGCCACAAGGCAGTAGTGGGATTGGGGCATAAAGTGGTAGAGGGTCCCTGCCTGAAAAAAAAAGACTACGAAGTGGATAGAGACTGGTCCCAGCCCGCCAGTGTGTCAAGCACTGTCATCGCGTGTGAACGTCGTAAACATCTACAAATATACGTTTCCTTGTAAGAATATGTTAGCTTTAGCGTCCCAAAACCACCTTATGAATATGAGAGGCGCCGTAGTAAAGTGTTCTAGAAATTTCGACCAACTAGGGTTCTTTAACGTGTACTCAAACCTGAGCGCATGGGCCTACAGCATTTTCACCTTCATTGAAAATGCCGCCGCCGCAGCAGGGATTCGATCCCACAAACTGCGGGTCAGCAGCCTTGTACCTTAGCGAGGAGACCACGGTGGCGACGAAGATTTAATAATCAGACCTGCAAGTACGTTTCGAGGCCAATTTAGTATCTGCCTTTGGGGATCACAGCCACCACCTAAAGAACAGATCAAACGGGCCCCGAAATGTAGGGCCAATTTTCAGTATTCATAACTTTATACTAAACGAGGCAAGAGAAAACGGGCAATCTGACGAGTTCGCTTGCCTCCATCTTGAACGAATATTAGCGCGAGAAAAAGGAGACGAGACAAAAAAAAGACGTACTACAAGGCTGTAGTTTTGCTTTTTTTTCAACATTCCTATTTTTCGTGCAAATATTTCTTCAAGGCGAATTCTGGGGAGTCTGTCTATCTGCGAAAAAGCAGGGTATTCAGCAAACCTACTGCCATCTCTTGAAAACACTTGCCAACTCATCCTCTCCCTCTCACCTGTACCTTTTTCCTCGAGTGGGGTGGTGCAGAACATTCGTAGCTGAGTCCCTGCCTTAAAAAAAACACTTTCACGCTTTATCTATTTTTCGCTTCCCGTAACGTCTGCGATGAATAATTTGTCGACTTTCAGCGGTAGGCACTACTGAGGCGCCAGGATAACTCATTTCTAACAGCCGAGCAGACTACGCCTAAACTTAATGTTAATTTCATTCACACGCACTTTGGTGGCCCAAGTCATCAGGCACGACACGAATATAGAAAATTTTACTAAAATTGAGTAGCTCAAAGATATTTTATAACATCTACTGACGGCCCTGGTGCGAGCGTTGCGGGGCGCGTGGTTTTCTTAATATCTCCCATATATGTCTAGAAAACACATTACGTATCCTGAAGATAATTGTTTAAGTAGCTGAAATAACTTCAACGACCCTCTATCTACTCAGCATCAATCATTATTAAAAAAATCAACAGTTTTGGACAATAGTATTTCATCCCAGGAACTTTTTACCGAATAGAATTTTCACGCACGTACATCAGAGATGCGTGTTCTGTACTGACTAATGTAACGTAGACATTGAGTTGCATTTCGAAGGAGCCGTTTTTGTGAAACATTTCACTGCCTAACAATAATAAAGGGAACAAAAATTGACTTTTTTCTAGGAAAATAAAAGCATATCACTCACTTCTGATGATACACGTTGGGCAGCTCGAAACTTCTGGCAGTTGCCTCACGCTGTGGTCTATTGGCTAAGGTACTCGGCTGCTGACCCGCAGGTCGCGGGATCGAATCCCGGCTGCAGAGTCTGCATTTTCGATGAAACGAAAATGCTGTAGGCCCATGTGCTCAGATTCTATGCGCCTTATAAAACCCCGTGTGGTCAAAATTTTCGGAGCCCTCCACTACGGCGTTTCTCTTAGTCAATGGTGGTTTAGGAACAGTAAACCCCACATGCAAATCAATTAATGAGACTTCTGAGTGCTTGTCGGCCAGACAAGGATCACTCTTTCAAAAACACTGCATCTAAATGTGAATGAGATATTTAGGGAGAAAGCGTTATATTCTTAGACATTAAAAATCCAACGCTCCGTTTTAAGATATTTGCACGCCTAATTAATGTGTGCACGCGTTTCTCGAGGCTTACTCATAACGCCTGTTCGGAGTGATCAGCGAACATCTCTTGACGCATGGCAGGCATTACATACGGGACTCCTTCTCTACGCGTACTATAGCGTGCGCCAAAGGAAGAAAGAAGGGAGTTGGGTGACTTACTTCCTCCTCCGTCTCTCCTTGAGCGCACGCAGTAGTCAGCACCGGTCACAAGCCGATTGAGTCGCATCTCCCAATATGTTGTTCTTTCCTCCCATTTTATCAGCAGGAAAGCAAAGCAGTTCCTGAATGTTTCAAGAGACGTTATGTAAGAAACTGCAACCATGTTCACTGAAACTAACAATTAACAAACCGTTTGGGTGGGTCCAGGTGTGTTTTCAAAGATGCAAAACAATATAATGTGTCAACAAGCACAAATCATTTCCTTATTTCTTTGCACAAAAGAGCAAATGCTATATCAAAGACCCTGTGCCCCGCTGGCCATTCGAAAATAGCAAACCATGCGAAGAATAAACAGTATTTCCCCCGTCAAGCAATAAATGTACCCGTTGTTGACTGATCAATCCGATAATAAATAGTTATCTGGCGTATCATTGCAAAAGCGCAAAAGCTACGGAAGATATACGACACATATATTACCTTTTGTTGCTGCAATATACACTTCCAGAGTACGCGATGCACCTAAATGGTACCTAAAAACAGACTTTATACAAATTACAGTTGTCATAAGTTATGTTGCTGAGGAAGCTTAATTGGTGTACATTATAGTTTTAGGAGCACAATGCAGTGAACAAACTCCTTAAGCTTATTTGTGTCACTGATGACTATTTTTTTTCAACTCTGCTTTATGACTGACTGGTCGAGGCTAATCAGTTGGTCATATGCTGCCAGATATGTTAAATAATTCATCTAATACAGCACAGACACATCACCATGGCCCTCCCTTGAGACGTCTCTTCAGTTGTATCAGCTCTTTCTTGCCGATGAAACGCCTTCTTTTTTCCGCATAATGTGCAAGGTCCTATTGTGTACGTGGAGTGCGTCTGCAAAAAAATGTCCTATTAAATAAACCCTAATGATTTTTAGTGGAAAAGACTCTTAACATTATTTTGTAAAGGTACCTA